>CAUYRT010036266.1:0-11303 GCA_963574885.1 Lepilemur ruficaudatus
AAATTAGCCGGGCATGGTGGCACATGCCTGTAGTCCCAGCCACTTGGGAGGCTGAGGCAGAAGGATTGCTTGAGCCCAGGAGTTTGAGGTTGCTGTGAGCTAGGCTGACGCCACGGCACTCTAGCTGGGGCAACAGAGTAAGATTCTGTCTCAAAAAAAAAAAAAAAAATTTGTATATATCTGGGTCTGGACATAATATACATGAAGCATGATAGCAATTCTTTGCATTGTCAATTAGACATTGAACTTCAGAATTTCAAATAGTTTTTTAGTAAAAATATTTAATAAGATTTAAATACATTAAAAAATAAATTCTTTAAATAATTTTATTTCTTATTCTAATATTAATTCTAATTTGAATTTGCCTTTAGTTTTAATAGGTAATTTAGAACAAGGATCAAGAAACTTTTTCTCAAACGGCCAGGGAGTAAAAATTTTTGACTTTGGAGACCATATCGTGATCTCTGTTACAACTACTCAACTCTGGTGCTGTAGCAAAAAAGCAGCTATAGACAATATGTAAATGAATAGGTGTGACCGTTCCAATAAACCTTTATTTACAAAAACAAGCCCAGGTAGCTGGGACTACAGGCGTGTGCCACCACGCCTAGGTAGTTTTTCTATTTTCTGTACAGAGTCTTTCTATGTTGCCCAGGCTGGTCTCAAATTCCTAGGTTTAAGTGCTCCTCCCGTGTCAGCCCCCAAAGTGCTAGAATTACAGGTCTGAGCCAGAAATAGTTAATTTTTTACACTCACCTTAATTTACACATTTGATGAAAATACATTTGAATAGAATTACATTTTATTTTTTAAAGCATATTTCTATTGTCAATAGGACACAAATTATGTGAAAATATTAATTATCAACATAGTGATTTTGCTAAAAAATAAGGCAAGAAAACAAATCACATGAAATGGACAAATAATTAGTGAATTATGTATGTTTTTATTTTATTGTTCCTTCAAATGTGGCTGGCCCATCAATAGAGTATATTAGCATCTAAAATAATCTGCTTTCAGTTGATATTTAATTTTGCCAATTATATTTTAAACTTATTGTTATGAAGATGTATTTGAAGGATGGGAGATAGATCATATTTTATATAAGAGTTTAAGTTATAGTTGTTAGCTATTCATATTATTTATAAGTAGTTTATAAATAACTACTTTTTTGATTTATAACTTTTAACTCTTTTGAGTTAAAAAAAAGAATGGCACACGGGCATCTATTAATACTTGCACTTTTGCTCTGGGCTCCACAAACATTACGGACAGACGTGCCCCCAGGATAGTGATGGTCATGGCCAGCATGCCTATATGTGTCAGAGCTGTAGGGTAGTGGTTAAGCATGTGTACTTTGGAATCTAATTTCCCAGGTTCAAATCCTGGTTCTTCTATTTCCCTGCTGTGAAACCTTAAGCAAATCCTTTAACTTTCCCTCACCTGGATGTCCTCATCTCTAGACAGAGATCAAAATACAGTAAATGCGCCCCTTAACAAGGGGCATACATTCTCAGAAATGCATTAGGTAATGTCCTTGCTGTGTGAACATCGTAGGGTATATACACTTACGCAAACTTAGATGGTATAGCCTACTACACACCTGGGCTATTTGAGGTAGCCTATTGCTCCCAGGCTACAAACCTGGACAGCATGTGACTGGACTGAACACTGCAGGCAACTGTAACACAGTGATCAGTGTTTAGGTATCTAAACATATCTATACCTAGAGAGGGTACAGTAAAAATACAGTATGAAAGGTGAAAAACGCTACACCTGTATAGGGCGCTTAACCATGAATGGAGCTTGCAGGACTGGAAGTTGCTCTGGGTGGCCGGGTGAGTGAGTGGGGAGTGAATATGAAGGCCTGGGACATTCCTGTGCACTAGTGTAGACCTTATAAACACTGCACACTTAGGCTACACTAGGTTTATTTAAAAAATTCTTTTTTCAATTATAAATTAACCTTAGCTTACTGTAACTCTTTTTACTTTATAAATTTTTTTAACTTTTTAACTCTTTTGTAATAACGCTTAGCTTAAAACACACACACATTTTACAACTGTACGAAAAATATTTTCTTCCTTTATATCCTTGTTCTTTAAGGTTTCTTTAATTTAAAATTTTTTTAACATTTTAAACTTTAAAAACTAAGACACAAACGCACATATTAGCCCCAGCCTGCACAGGGCCAGGGTCATCAATATCCCTGTCTTCCACCTCCACATTTTTTCCCACTAAAAGTTTCTTCAGGGGCAACAACACGCAGGGACTGTCACCTCCGGTGGTAACAGTGCCTTCTTCTGGGACACCTCCTGAAGGACCTGCCTGAAGCTCTCTTACAGTTAACTTTTTTAAAAAAAGTCAAAAGAAAACAATCTAAAACGATGATGAATAGTAAGTTAATACATAAACCAGTAACATAGCTGTTTATCATCATTGTCAAGAACGTCCTGGACACATTGCACGTGCTGTACTTTTACACGACCAGCGGCGCAGTGGGTTTGTTTACGCCAGCATCCCCACAAACACGTGAGTATCACGTTGCATTATGACATTATGACAGTCGCAGCGTCACTAGGCAATAGGAATTTTTCCGCTCAATTATAATCTCATGAAGCCGCCGCGGTATACAGTCAGTCATTGACTGAAATGTTAGGTAGTGCATGACTTGGGTACCGACCATGGAGAGTTCCTAGGAGGATTCGATGGGATCGAAACATTGTAAGGAAGGGAGTGAACCCAGTTCCTGTCACAGATGCAAAATGTTAGCTCTCCTGGGGGGACAGTGTCGTGAACACCTCTCCTCCCACCAGGAAGGCTGCCCACAGCCTAGGTGCGGAGCTCACACCCCGTCTGGCTTTGTGACATGCCTCCTGCCTCAGTGGGCGTCGCTTTTTTGGACTTCATGGCACCACTGTGGGTCTGCTGCCCCTCCTCTCCCCAGGCTGGACCTGCGTTCCGGCTCTGGCCAGGTTCTGCCCTCCTGTCTGTGGCTTCTTCTTGTCCTGGGCCCCGCCCTTAGACCCCCAGGCATCACCCGACTCTGGCCTGGGCCCACTCAGCTTGCCCCTGCCCTCCCAGCACCCTTTGCCTCTCTGGGACACGCACTGGAGGAAAATAATAATAGGAACCGCAGTTCCTTTGAGAAGCCAGCAGTTTGTCGCCGGGGGAAGAGAGCTGTTAGGTGTGTACTGTTGATCTATCCCTTTTCACAGCTTAGGACAGAAATACCCCATTAGAGGAAAACCTTGCATCTGCACTGGAAGCTGGGAAGAGCCACTCACATGCCAGAAGCATTGAGGACTTCATGCTAAATACAGAGCACGTGGGACCAGATTAGAAAGGGACCTTCGGAACCAGCCCCCGAGCCACCTCGCCTGGGAGAGGCACGACCCCATAAAATCAACGCTCTCCAGCGAGGGGAGAATGCTCAGATCAGATCCTGGGGAGCAGGGTGTAAAACTGCAGAACTCAGCCACGAAGGGAGCCCCTGCACTCGCAGCCCTCTAGAACCTTCCGAAGCACGATGCAGACCCGGGAGGACCATTTTCAAACACCGTTGCGTGGCAGCAATCCCACCAGCGCCCATAAATATTTTTCTATTGACTTTTCTTTTAGTCTTTAACTGTATCCTATGAACTATTTCAATAAACAGTGCAAGGCAAAGGAAGAGAAGATTCAGAGAGCAGAATAAATCTTTGAAATGTTAACATAAGCTCCGGCCAACTCTGCCTTGGACTGCCAAGGAGAAGCTTGGGGCACTCACTGAGACACAGTGCATAGACCAGGCTTGGACGCCGACATCAGGGCTCTGCCAGCACCTCCAGCAGCGTTATTGAGTGGAGAGGGAAGGAAGGTTCTAGAACTAGAGAAGAAATCTAGCGGGGGGGGAGGTGGGGAAAGAGAGAGAGCAGAGGTTCAGCCACCCCAGAGTTGTGAGGCACCTCAGAGACTCTCTGGTCCCCCCTCACTGTGATGTGGCACTTGGGGACTCAGGCTGTGGAACCTCCCTGTCTGGGGTTCGAATCCTGGTTTCACTGCTCACTAGCTGTGCTCCCTCGGGCCTCAGTTTCTGATCTGTAACTTGTGGATAAAAATAGCACGTGCCACATAGGGCCTATGTCAGCTTTAAAAGAGATAATTCACGTCAAGCCACTTAGCACGAGTGTTCAGTAAATCATGCCTGGTGTGATTTTACAGGCAGGGTTTTGGGGGCTCTGAGAAGTCCCAAAGACATGCCACAATCCAGTCTCTCTGGAGAGAATGATTATCCTGAAATTCCTTTGATTAATCCCCCCTACCTCGCCGATTCTAAAAATGATCAGGTTCTGGGAAACAGGCTGCCACAAAACAATAATTTGTTTAAAGCTACATATTGTGTAAGATGATCGATGAACACCTGGCCCGAGACAGTCAATGCTGCTCCTGGGAGGCAGGTGCGTCAGAAACCAAACCACGGCCAGTCAGTGGCCGGCGAATGTGAGGGTCGAGCAGCAGTGTCTTGTGGCAGAAGGACCGCAGCTCTGGGACAGAACCTGGTTTCCACTATTGTGTGGGCTCTGGGTTCCTCACTTAACCTTTCAGGGCCTCAATTTTCTCATCCATAAAATGGGCATGAACATAGTGTCACCGGGATCACTGGGAAAAGCAAATGAGGCGGCGAATGAAAAGAGCCCACATGAACCAGTGCGTCCAGCTTCGTGGAGCAGAGTGAACGGTGTCGCCACTGAAGTCAGGCGATCCAGTTGGGATTTCTGGCTTAGCTAGATCCTCAGTTAAGTCATTTCTCTGTCAGGATCCAACTGGATAATGTGCCTAAAATTCCTTTAATCATTACAGCAATTTTCTGAGCATCTTATTGTTTACTAAACACTCTGGGCCTCACTGAAATCTTGGAAGCTCAGAGAGGTGGAATGATTTACCCAGGGTCACACAGCAAGTAAGCAACAAAGCAGGAGATCAGTTGCTAGTTTTGCAACTCTGAATCCCCAGCCCTTTCTCTCTATGCCTGCATGCCCCTGAGCTTGGGCTCTAACAGCCCAGTGGGCAGGCTCCCTCCCACACCACACCAGGCCCTGCTTCCCAGAGCCTTCCCCACTGGTGAGGGGACCCAGGGAATACCTGCTGCTACCATCCCCGGGACTGAAGTGGTGGGGCTGGGATGTGATACCTGGTGGGCCTGCCCCCATCTGCTAGTACCAAATGGGATGATGTATTAGAGGCACTAAGCACAGTGCTTAGCCTGTAACAAATCCTCGGTAGACGACAGCATGAGGATTGCCAGATTATAAACTCCTGAGGACAGGGGTTGTGTTTTTTTGTACCTATAAACTCTGGTAACTGTAGACTGAGAAAAAAGCACACAGGACCCTGGGAAGAGCAGCCTGTAGGACTGTGGCCGAGGAAGAGTGCATGAAAGAGACAGAGAAGAAACGGTCAGGGAAGTAGGAGGAGAACCCGGGGGGTATTTTAGCCTAGAGATGAAGGGAGCCGAGAGTTTTCAGGAAGGAGTAGGTCACGGTGTCAAATGCTGCCAAGAGGCCACAGAAGGTAAGAATGAGGTTCTTTTTCCCTTTGGATTTTGCAATCAGGAGACATCGGAGGCCTTTGCAAGAGCCGTGTCCGTGGGGTGATCAGATGGCAGAGGTCTGAGTGGCCAAGGGAGAAGAGACAGGGAATAACGTGCGCGTCCCAGCACATCAGAACAGCCGACATCGATGGAGCACTTGACAAGTGCCGCCCCCTGTCAAGCATATTTTGTCCATTATTTCAGCATTCCCTCTCCACAGCCCTGCAAAGGGCGCTGTTGTCCCCATCAGACAGGTTAAATAATTTCCCCAAAGCCACACAGCTAGGAAGAAGGAGATCCAGGAGTTAAGCGTAGTTCTCTTTGGTTTCTTAACCAAAATCTTAACCAATGCAGAGGAGAGGGGAAGAACAGAGGACAGAGACTCCGAGGTGGTGAGGACCCGATATCCAGGGCCAAGCAGGGGGAAGACACCCCCTTCTCCTGGTTTCTGTCCATCTCAGCTGCTTGGTCCGAACCAAGAGTTACTTTGATACCATACACGGTTTTACAGGCTGAAGGAGCTTCTCGGCATCCCTGACTCTGCAATAAGCCCACTTGGCAGTGTGGGCCAAGAAAGAAGCTTCTGGAAGAGAGTTGAGCCCAGAATCGGTTAAAGATGAAAACAAACGACGACAACAACACACACGCACCCCACTCACACACGTAGAGTGTTCAAACTCCCATTATCTCAGCTGGTCCCGCAACCAGCCTGGGGTGGACACGTGGGACCATTCCCCTCTGACAGATACGGAAACCGAAGCGGAGGGATTTTGCCAGGGACCGAGGTGTCAGAGTGCTAACGGGCTCTGCTGAGAGCGTCTTGTTCTCACTGACCCACTCTGTCAAGAGACCAAGGAGAATGCGAACAGAGGAAACCATCCAGGATGAATCACTCACTCACTCATTGTGCATTTATGCATTGACCACCTACCGTGAGCAGACCCGGGTCCAGGCAGAGGGTTAGAGGCAGAAATACAACAATCCCTGACTTCAAGCTGGGGAGACAGAGGAGGAGACAGACGGTGACTCAATGCTCCTGGAAGTGCCGAGGGGAGCCCAGGGTCCTTGGAGCAAGGACACTGGGGGGGGGAGGGGTGTACTGCCAGGGGAGAAAGGCAGGGGTAGCCGCCCTTCACCCCTGAACACGAGTGGCATCTTTCCCATGGTGGCGCTTTTATCACGACAGGGCAGCCAGGAGCCCAAGACTCCCGTGGGTGTCCTGATGACCCAGACAGCCCAGTCAGGAGACGCTGTGCTGTCTCCTTCTCTGTGCAACCCCAACGGCAAGCCCTGGCCAGACACCACTAATGGGCTGAGCTCTGAGGACAGAACCTGGACCCAGCATGAGCGGACTCAATACAGCCTCATCCCTGCCAGCCACTCTGTGTGACTTGGGCCACTCGACTCAAACCCCAGAGCCTTGATTTCCTCCTCTGTCCAGTGGGATCAGGCCCACTCCTTAAAGCTGCTGGGAGAGTGAAATGGGATCGTGTCTGTGCGAGTGCTTTGTAAGCCGTGAATCTCTCTACAAAGAGCGCGGGCTTTTCTAAGGCTCCCGGTGCATTTCCACGATCAAGGTTCCAGACGGTCCTCAACTCCTGTCAAAGGCAGCGGACGAGTTAATACTTAAGTTCTGCAGCCCGTGGGGAGCAGAGGCAGAGCAAAGGGCAGGCCTAGAGGCCTCTTTTGGAAATGACAAGATCCATTTAGCAATCAATTAGCGCAGTCCCCAGGCTCTGGGCCCGCGCGCTGGCTCTGCAGAAAGAATGCACCGTGCGGCGCTGATTAGAAACAGATGCGCTGGCAAACAGAGCTGGCCGAACGGGGCCGGAATTCCTGGGCACCCAGCTCCTGGCTGGGAGACTGGATTTGTTATTACATTCGAGGCACCGCCACGGAGAGGGAGGCCAAGGAAACCAAGCTAAGAGAGCAGCCTGCCTGGAGAATGTGTACCTTCGAGGGGATTCGGAGGCAGGAGAGAGAAGAATGTTGACTTTGTCAGAAATAATCCGGGATAAAATTAGTTCAGCCAAATACAGAATATGACTTTCGACTAAAAGATAACGAAATTCCAAACGTGACAGGGCCGACACGTGAGGAAATGAGGGCTCGGGAGCTGAGCAAGTTGCAGGAGGCCTGGGATCGCTGCAGCCCCTGAAAAATAACCCCCCCACACACACACCACCAACCTTGTTTACAGAGCTCTTATTACATCCAAGGCCCCGCACCAAGCCCTTGATGCGCTATATCATTTATTTATCACAGCAACCCTGTTATTGCGCCCATTCTGCAGATGAGAAAACTGAGGCGTGGAGAGGCCCAACAATTTGCCTAAAACTATACGAGTAGCAGATCTGTGCTCAAACCCGGCTGTCTGACTTGAGAGGCATCTCTCTCGATCGTGTTGGTATTAATTCCTCTTCTTCCGACTCTGTCCTACTCCCTTAACAAATGGAAGGGGAAATTTGAGCTCCTCTACTCCAGTCTCAAAGCACTGCGGGAAAGATCACTGCAGTGTCCCTGACAGTGGAGAGCAGCCTTGGTCAGACCTTCCCGTTGTTGAGGGCCTCACCACCTCTGAAGGCTGCTGATTCTAAGCTTGGGCAATTCACAAGGTCGACCCTTCCTCCTTCTGTGAAGCCAGAAGTTGGGCCCCTGCAAGCTTGGGGCTTTGCCCAGTAGCGCTGCTTCTGCCCTCCGGATTCCCTCAGAAGGAGACTGATTCCTTTACCCCGGGACCGTTTCGGGGCATGACCACAACCCCATCTCTATTTTGTGAAGCCACACAGCCTCTGTTTGAGCAGCTGCTCCTAGCATCGTCAGCCGGGGGGCCCGCATGTCATCACCAACACCCTTCCCTGATACTTTCCAGCTCACTGATGGCCCTGGAGGGTCCAGGCATGGATGTAGGGGGTCAACCAGGTCTCCCATCTCCATGCAGCACAAAATGAAATATTCTTTAAAAAATTATTTCAGTACAGCGTGTTTGCCATTATGAGGGTGATACATTCTCATGACAGGAAATATAGAACCATGCAGTGAGCAGAGCAAAACTGCCTCCCCAGGGAGAGAAAAATCACACGTTGTTCCACCTCCAGCCTTTTTTTGCTTTGCTTAATTTTTACCTAGCTTCATTTATTTTATAGCTACACCCTCTCATCCTCCCCTAAAATTGGAGAGACAGACAGGCAGACACTGAGAATCACAACTTACCATAACAGAAAGCCACAAGCAGACACCTCTGCGGGAACCAGAGCTGGGGCAGATACGCCTGAACGGTAGCTGAGAACTGCTGGAGGCTTGGGGTGGGCAAGTCTGGAAGTACAACGCCCCCCCCTCACTCTTCTGTGAGTTTTTCCTACAGGTTCTCACTATGCCGATCAGAGAAAAATCTGGTGTTTCTGGCGGGGGAGGTGAAAGGTAGCCATAAATATGCCAGAGCATTCTGTCCTTCTTAACAAGGACCATGCTCAAGAGAAACTATTTTATCCTAGCCTAACCTATTGTGGTTGTATCAACTACCCTGAGGGAAGGGAAACACTCAACTCCAGCACAACTCCAGCCATACTTTCCCACCTAAGAGGAGAGGAGGGGACGCTGAGAGTCACTTGTGAAGGTAACAGCCCAAGGACGCAGGCTCACCAAATGCCTGAGACCTAATCATGATGCTATGGAACACTTCCTCTCCCCCAACACCTTGTCACTGCATCGCTAAAGGCCCATATACTGCAGTTCCCTTTATCCAGCACATCATGTCTGCCTACCAAGAAAAAATTACAAGGCATACTAAAAGGCAGAAACACATTTTGAAAAGACTGAATAAGCATCAGAAACAGACTCAGATATGGCAGGAATGTTGGAATTATCAGACCAGAAATGTTCAAAAGCTATGATTAATAGTCTAAGGGATTTAATGGAAAAAGTGTACAATATGCAAGAGCAGATGGGTAATTTAAGGAGAGAGATGGAAATTCTAAGAAAGAATAAAAAAGAAACAGGTTCTTCATTTCTGTTACAGTGTTTCTGATTTCTGGCAGAGAATCAGACCAACCAAAATTGAGGGAATGTATCCAATAGACCTGTCTTGCAAGGAATGTGAAAAGAAGCTCTTTACAGAGGAGAATGATATAGGTCAGGAACTTGGATCTTCATAAACAAAGAAAAAGCACTGAGGAAGGAATAAGTGCAGGTAAAATAGAGCCACAAGGTGCCCCAGTTGGAGACACTCTTAAAGATCATCCTTTCAAGTTGCAGATAGTAAAACTGAGCCCAGGGCTGGGGGTGGTGGCTCACACCTGTAAATCTAACATTTTGGAAGGCTGAGGCAGGAGGATTGCTTGAGCCCAGGAGTTTGAGGTTGCAGTGAGCTATGATGATGCCATTGCACTCCAGCCTGGGCAACAGAGCGAGAACTTTTCTCAAAACCAAAACAAACAACAACAACAAAAAACCTTTAGCCAGAGAGGGCAAGTGAGTTACCCATGGTCACAAGGGGCAGGGACTGGCCAGGAGCCAGGGCTCCTGACTTCCAGCTCAGGGCTCTCTCCACTGCCACGCCAATGCCAGAGTGGGTGAGAGCAACTTCCAGACAGCCAGGGAGGGCTCAAGTTAGGGCAAGGTTTGTTATTCTTTGACACTAAGGGAATAAATCAATCAAGTCATTCTTAGCTAAAGCAACTGGCCTTGTACCAAGAATTCAAATTTAATGATAATAAAGAAAATGAGGACACAGAAATCCACAGGGGCACAGCAGGCCACAGATGAGGCAATTTGGAAACACACAGGGCATTTCCATTTTCCTTGATGGCCACTGCCTCTCCCTGACAATCTCAGCTGCCACCACCAAGAACCCCTCTGGGATCATCAGACTCGTAGCTCTTAGATATGATGTCCTGAAAACTGGAGAAGGGAATGGGAGGGCAAAACCACACTCTCCAGTAAAGTCAGGTCCAGAAGGCAGGACCAGAAGGGAACAGTCTTCATATGATGGCAAGAATGGCCTAATGTGTAGAAAACATAAATACGGGAGTGAACGATGCCAGCTAGAAATCCCGCTTGCCAGCACTGAACTTCAGAGACTTAAGTCACTCCACATCTCTGGCATCAGAGGCCTCATCTGTCAAGCTCATTCTTCCTTCGTTCCACAAACATTTCTGTGGGCCAGGCTCTGTGCTGGGCACTGAGGGAAAGCCAAGGGGCTTAAGGACCTTCCTTACCAAGAGAGACAAAGAACAAAAGAAGAGAATGTCAACTTAGTACCCTTTTTTCAGGCATTACGATAGGCAAACAGGACAAAACGATTAACAAAAACAAATAGTGAGGCTTATAGTCTTGGAAATCTGACTCACTAGATAACTAAAAAGCCCTCCCACTAATAAACACTTAGAAATTCTGGATAAAATATAATAGATGTCCTCTGAAAAGCAGAGCTAAGAGCTCAGGTGAGTAAGGAAATCCCCAGGGACCAAAAATTGAGCGAGGACTAAACATCAAAGAAATAAGCTTTTGAGGCCGGGCGCGGTGGCTCACGCCTGTAATCCTAGCACTCTGGGAGGCCGAGGCGGGCGGATTGCTCAAGGTCAGGAGTTCGAAACCAGCCTGAGCAAGAGTGAGACCCCCGTCTCTACTAATAATAGAAACAAATTAATTGGCCAACTAAATATATATAGAAAAAATTAGCCGGGCGTAGTGGCGCATGCCTGTAGTCCCAGCTACTCGGGAGTCTGAGGCA
>CAUYRT010036267.1:0-63071 GCA_963574885.1 Lepilemur ruficaudatus
GTCATGGAACAATTATGATTTTGCCCACTGATTATTAATATCACCTCACTTTGTTTTAACTTGCACAATCATTTTCATGGCCCCACACTATCTTACAAATCAAGGATTGTCTGAGTATGTATAAACACATACAAATACACACGTGGAAGAAAGTACATGTTCTATAATGGATATGTAACATGAGCCCAGGAAAAAAACATAAGATGGTTAAGATGGTAGACTTAAAAATAATTACATATAATAAATGGCTTACACCTTCTATGTGAGAGGCAAACATTGTCAGACTAAATATGAAAGCAAGATCACTGATATACTGCTTACAAAAATCAACTTTTAAATACAAACACAGTGGCAGGTTAAAAGGAATAATATACTACGCATATTTTAACATTAAAAAGGGTGGCATGTCCATATTGATGTCAAATGAAATAAATTTTAGAAGAACAGCTATTACCAGAGTTGAGGAAGGACATTTCACAGTGATAAAAGAATCAATTAATTGAGAAGACAGAACTGGCAGAACTAAAGAGAAAAATAGACAAATTTATAATTGTAATTAAAGATTTCAACATCCTTTTTAGTAATTGATAGAATAAGTAGAATGAATAAAGCAACAATATTAATCAACTTAATCCTACTAAAATGTATATAATGCTCCATCAAACAATAGTAAAATACACATTCATTTTATAATTATTCTAGTTGTTTAAATTCAAGGCTTGTATGGTGTGCTAGACAGAATAGCACCCAAAGATGTACGTATTCTAATCCCTTGAACCCGTGACTATGTCATGTTACCTGGCGAGGAGTTAGTAGTGCTGCCAATTACCCAACCTTAAAGTAGGGAGATTATTCTGTATTATCTTAGTGGGCCCAAAGGTAATCACAATTGTCCTTGAAGTAGAAGAGGGAAGGAGAATATTTATTGTCCAAAAAGGAGATGTAACCTCATCATAATTCTTCAACACGATGAAGATATTTATTATAAAGAAGAAGCTAGTTATTAATACTATATAAACTTAATAGATAAAACAATAGGTACATTTTTATTAAATTCTGAATGAACACAAGGATATCATTTATTGCCTTTTGCTTTTAAAATTGTTCTTCAATATCTGAGCAACAATAATTTACAAATATAACAAGTAATAATATTATAAGTTGAGAGACAAATATCATAAGTGCAGATGTTATAGCCTTAGAAAACAAGAACCAGGTAAGAGATAAAGCAAATAATATCCTTGATCATACTAGTACAAAAAATTCAAACAAGAAATAACATCTTGAGAGGTTTAAAAACCTAAAAAGCATTCCTAAAAGAGATATTATGTGTTAGCCTAGAAAAAAATGCTAAGTATTCTAAAGAAACTAATCTTTCCAAATTAATTAAAGCTTAATAAAATTTAAATAAAAATACCAATACATTTTTAACTTGAAAAAGATGTTTTAAAAATAACAAGCAAAATGAATAATTATATTTAGAAAAGGATTATAATGACAGTGATTTTTCTTTAGTAGGTATTATTCATGTAATATGTTATAACTATAATAATGACTAATACAAATAATCATGATGTTGGTAAAACTGTTGAATCTAATTGAACAGAGAGGATAATCCTAAAATGGGAACAGTGAAAATATAAATGTAGTATACGAAAAGGAACATCACAAACAAGCAAATAAATGCTGAATTATTCAAGAGATACTTCAGCAAAATCAATTTAAGGTAATTCTTAGCTTTTTAAATTTAATTTTTATGCAAATTTTTATTTCAAATATACTATTAATTTTTTACATTAATAATTCCAAGCTGCATTTTATATACAAAAGTTTTCCTCTCATATATCACCTAATAAATTTTAGGACTGTTACATGGTGACATTATTTTGAGAATATTAAGCTTGGTTATTTGGAAAAGAGATATGGAAATCATTCTTAAACTAATTTTAAGAGTGATATCTTCCAGTCTTAAACATTTGCAATTGTGTATTCTATACATAATGCATACTAAATTTATACTCTGCAGTTATTACTTTATCTGACTTCATAAGGACATTTTAATAACATTTCAATAGCACATTTTTCATTCGTTTTGTATGTGTTCGTGATGACGGTGGGGCCTAGGGGGAGGCGTTTATGTCATATTTCCCATCAATGGCTCTATCATCCTTGCAGTAATGAGTGAGTTCCCACTCTATTACTTCTTGCAAAAGCTGGTTGTTTAAAAGAGTCTGACACCTCCCCTCTCTCTCTTGCTTCCTCTCTCACCATGTGATTGCTGCACACACTGACTTCCCTTCACCTTCCCCATGAATGAAAGCTTCCTCAGAAACCCACCAGAAGCTGAGTAGATGCCTGTATCATGCTTCTGGAAAAGCCTGCAGAACTGTAAGCCAAACAAACTTCTTTATAAATTGTATGCCCTGAGGTATTCCTTTATGGTGACATAAATGAACTTAGACAACACATTAGCAGCAAATTTCTACATAATAAAGAGTAAAAATATTTGACATTTTAAAAATTTTACCTTCAAAAGCAAAGTTATCCAAGAGTCTAGGAGAGGAATGGAGAAAGATGGGAGACTGGGACTCTCCAGCGATCATCCCTCTCCAGAAATATCAATTGGAAAAACTGTCCACACAGGAAAGTAACTTCACAAGAGCTAAAAGGACCAGATGAGACAAAAGCAATATCTAGGTGTAGCACAGAAATCAGAAAAAAATACATTGAAGAGGGTAGAAAGGACATTACCCATGTTATCCAGGCATTACAGCATGGAGGGAGATACCACCTCTTGGGGAAAACAGAAGAAAATGAACATAGGAGTTGGCCTTGGACCCAAAAACCAGGCCTGACCGAGTAAAACCCAGGCCTGACCGAGTAAAACCCAGCACCAGGCAGGCCCTTATGAACCTATGGGGAGAAGCAGTTACACCTTTAAGAACACAGCCTCTGCAGTTAGATTTTCTGAGTTCAAATCCTGGCTCCACCTAGCTGTAAACTCTTGGGCAATTTACTTGTCTCTCTGAGATCCACTTCCTCATACATAAAAGGGAGTTATAAGGAGAGCCTACATCATTGTGTGGTTGTGACATTACAGTCATCAATACATGGTAAGCTTTTGGATTCATGACTTACCCATGGTAAAGCCATCAATATAGCATTGCTACTATTAATGTTTATTTTAATTCAGTTTGGAATTACTAAATATAAATATTTTATATAGTTCAATCTTCTTCCTTTCTTCCTTCCTCCCTCTCTTCCTCCCATCCTTTATCCTTCCTGTCATCTTTTTGTCCTTCTTTTTCTTCTTCACCTCTGTCTGCCCCACCTTTTCTCAGTAGGTGTCTTAGGAGGCTGCACTTGCCTACCAAACGCGTTGGGCAAGTCCTACTTGATCAAGCAGGCCAGGGGCCAGGGGGCTTGCTGAGCCTCTCTGGTGTCCAGGCTATGCTCATTGTGAGCTCCACCGAGCTGCAGAGACTGCCAGACACGGATTTCATTAATCCTACCATCAGTAGGTCTGAATTCATTGCAACTAATACAATACCTGTTTCTCTAACCATGCCAACATTTTCTTGACACCATGTATGACCTCCTGTTATTTCTGAACAAAAGCTGGCAAGCACAGCCCGGCTGGTGAAGTAAAACAGCCCAGCGGGCCACAAACTGCTGAGTGCATCCATGCTGAAATGAACAGCACATTCCAAAGAGATCCACAGAAGCTCAGCTCAGAAGAAAAAAAAGAAAGAAAAAAAGAAAAGAAAAATGCAGAATCGCTTATAGGAGATAACAGTCCTCTAGGCCACCAGACTTCCATATTTATATTCCCTACATTGAAAATCAGAGGGACTTCTACCCTAGAATTTCTGACCATTCTGATTCTAGTTCCAGGTTTTGAAATGCCATTCTCGATGGTCCCTATCAGAATTTACCCTTGTAAAAAAAGAATCACAGATGTCCCCCTGATGGTACAAGTCTCTAAAATCTTTGAAGTTTCTGCCAACAACACCAAAAGGGAAAGCAGCATGCCATATGTATGAGTGGGTTTAGTTACAGATCAGCTTTGGGAGGAAACCAGACTGGGATGACTGCTACATAGTAAAAGAAATGTGCAAGGAAAGGTGGAATTTATTTAATTTCAAATACTTTAACTTTTCCTTTATGATTTTGGTGAAAAATTGGTATGTTTTAGACCAATTTTCATGTTCTGTACCAACCTCCCCTATGAGTATAGTACAGTGATTTTTTTTTTCTTGGCTAAAATATAAGATCTTCTTTGAAGTTCTCCCTAATAGGATGATGCAAAGAATGTTAATGGAAAGGAAAACGATTAACACAAATGTTTTGGATGGTCCTTACAGTTTTTTAAGACATAGTTGTTGAATAGTACTATATCTTAATTACTGTAATAGGGCTGGGGAGAGAAAAAGATGAATATCGTGAATTTCTCTGCTCTCAAATAACTCATACTCATGAGTGTGACAGACATTAGATAAATTGATAATTACAAACAGTAAGAATTGCCATGAACAAAACGTTCGAAGTTCTGTGGAAGAGGAAAACAGGAGAATTTAGTATAATTGGAAAGGCACAAGAAAGGGTTCCACTGGCAGAGAGTCTGTGTCCAGTTACAATCTATAGAAAAATATAAGGAAGCCTAAAAAGGGAAACTGCCGTATGGAATTATTAATACATTTCTCAGGAAGGATAACATCCACATATATCTAAATAAAGCAAGATAAAAGCGGATGTAGTGTAATGTAGTTAACATTTAGTCTTCTCAAGTGTCAGAGGCACTTCTTAAGTGTTCATCGAGTTACCAAAAAATAATTCCTAACTATTCTCCTCAAATCTCTAGAGGCCAAGGTTTCATTTTAAAATCTAATCTCTCCTGGAATTCTTCACTGTAATTATCATAGAATCAAAATAGACTGGATACTAAGAGATAGCTGGATGATAGTGAGGACCAGTTAGAAAGGATTGTACAAAGCTAGGAAATTAAATCAAAAAGTAGGAAATGACATAAGTTGGATCAGATGAAAAAGGATTCGTCTGTGAATTGGTGGTAGGATTTGGAAAGGAAGTTTTCTTGGGAATTAATTTCTGGATCTGACCATTCACGTTTTCTTGCACTAATGATGTATTCTATAGTCAGTGAAGAAAGATTTAGGGTATTTGGTCTTTATTCCTTTCATAAACTCAAACCATTCACAGAGGTCTGTAAAGAGCATTAAAAGGGGAACTTGAGGCCTTGAAGGAAACGTTAAAATATGATGTTCATAATAAAATAACCTCACTAAGGGATAATGCATTTAACTATATTAAAATATAATGAGTCATAAAGGGTTCATAAGGATAATAAAAATGATAAATAATGATATAATTGCAATCCACATCTGGAAAATTAAGTGTGTGCCTGTAGACTTTGGTCAAGTAACTTAATTTTCAGAGTTGAAGCTCATTCATTTCTAATTAGAACTTCTAGCATTTAAATTGCTTTTATACATCACTTTTTTACATGTAGTGCCTCACTTAATTCTTACAGCAATGCTTATGATAGAGGTCTTAGTAATCCCACTTACAGTTGTGGAGATGAAGACTCATCCTGTTTACTTGTTCAAAGTTATCCAAGCAGAAAAAATTACAGAAATAGAACTCAAACCTTTATCCTCTGATTCCAAATTTCATGCACATTCCAGTACATTATAATCCTCTAAATATCAATTATATTTTATATATTTAAAAGTGTTTGCTAAATGGCAATGTGTTGTAAACATACAAGGTACTACATGATCACTAAAGACTCCATTGATTAATCAATTAATTATTTACTTTCTTTATCAAACCTTTCTGAACACCTATTAAATGTTTTCCTCACTGTCCTAGGCCATAGCAGAATATGAAGAACTACTTTGCTGCCTAGATCTAGAAATATATTTGGCATATATTTCTTTGTTATATATGGGCACATTGATAGGGAAAATACTTAGTCATTTGCAGGACAATCATTCTTGAACAAATACTCTTATAGTTTGCTACAGCACAGAAAAAACATCAGTAATTCCAGACACTGGATTTTAGCCACTGGAGTCATTTAGTTACTTGTCTTAGAAGTGCCCCCTTATTTCACTGTTACGTTCGGTTGCACCTATGGCAATAAAAGTTGATTGGTGTACACTGGTGTGCAGTGACCTAGATAAATATACATGTAAGTGACAGCTTTTTTCAATGGAGTGGTTTTAAGATAAGCAGCAAATATTTATATTCCTTTAAAGTATTGTTCCCCAAATTTCAGCAACACTTCACAAAAATGAGGCAACTGTCTGAGTTGGAGGCTTTGCTTTGTTACTCAGGATTGCAAGTAACTATAACTTCACCCTCTGATACATTTGTAGTACTTACTACAGAGTCTATTGAAGGGCTCAAAGTGAAGGTATAAATTTTCATAAGGGGAGTAAATGTTTTTTGTTCAATAAAATCTGAAATATAGCTTTTAAGTAACAAGCACATTGTTGGCTACATTGGTTAGGTTTTCTAATAATTACTAGCCCTACATTTGGACTAAACTCCAAAATGTATTTAATGGTTACAAATGCTCTCAATTAGATGCCCATTTTGAAATTAAGCAAGATTATTTTACAATAAAGCTAACCATTCTCAGAAAATAAATATATATGTTAATTATATGGTACCAAATGTGAAGTGGCCACGTCTAGCTCTTTGCTTATATACTTCGTTTACCAGCCTAATTTGCTGAGCACTTTTACATATATTTTTCTATAAAAGTACATTGTATGCCTATTTATCTAGATCAAATTATATAAAATTGCCAGTACTAGACCATATTTGTCCTATAAAAATTTTAAATGGGTCAATTTAATAGCTGGTCCTACTGATGGGAGCAAGTTTACATATGCCAACCTCTGTATATCTTCCTTGAAAACTTTTTCCAATAATGGAGCTACTTAAAATCAATTAAAAGGATTTTAAATGCACTCTTGCCTTTTCTTCATTTGATCAAATCAATGTTCCAAAATTTTCAACTATCCTTATCAAATTTTATCAGAATTAACTCTTCAAACCAAATGATGTAACAAAAAAATATTCTTTAGAGGGAGAATTACGCTGAGGTGACATCAATTTCCTCAAAATGTGAGGATGGAGAATGACATAGAAGATATACTTTACATGATTAGTGTGATAGATAAAATTGCAAATTACAAAGGACAAAGATATATTTGAATAGCTACTTTGATTTCATCAAAGCAATATTTTGGCCACATTAGCAACAGTAATGTAAACCCCAAACTTTGATAGTAAAAAAAAAAAAGCTTAAAGTTTCTCAGATGAGATTATTGATTAGTAGTATTTTTTTATAATAGTATTTGCTTTTTAAATACCTAATCACAATCAATTTTGCTTATTTTATATTCAAAATCTGTGCTGAAGTTGACAATATTTTTCATCTCTGTAATAATTATTGTTTTTCTCCTGTAACTATATTGATTTCGTGATACTCTTAACTCGGCCTAAATTAGGTCCTAAAGAGTTCTAATCTTGAATTAGCAATTTCTCTGTCCTCTTCCACCCACCTTATTTCTGGCAGCACTGGACTATTTTATTTTAGATATGTCAGGCTTGATATAACAGGTAATGTTCATGAATTAAATTGAAGGCAATGGACCAGTGCTCGATAAGGCCATCCACGACCAGATTGTTCTGACCTTTCAGAGTACTGTCTGCTGACCTGCATGACAACTTGAATTCATTCTTCTCATTCATGCGTAACTAGGGTCACTTAAACATTAAAGGGTTGGATATTCACTCCTTCTTCTCATCCTTTAACCTACGTCAAACCTCTTATTACTTCTTGGTCCAACATGAGAGAGGACATGTGAGTAAATACGTAAGTGTGAATTTATGTGTGTGCATATGGGCATGCCCAAAGTTGTGTACATTGGAAGTTGTGATCTATTTTAAGAATGGGGCCACATTTCACATATTTCCACATTCTTTAAGAATAAGGGTATATGCAAATAGGGAACATTGAGTTAAATTAGAATGCCAATAAGTGCATACATTAAATCTTAACAGATAATTACCACTTATACATCTTTTTTCCATGCCTTGAAAGCTTTGTCTCTTCTCTTAAAATATGCATAAGGATTTGGGGTGCACATAGTGACATGGATCCTAAAAGTGTTGGATCAAGGAGGTTGAGAAGGATAACTGATCCGATATTTACACTTTAGAAATAATCCTGAAAGATGACACTGATGAGCTTCTAAAATGGCTGTTAGAAATTGGGGGAAAATGATGGCCAACACTAAGTGAAGTAGAAATGACAGAAACACTAAGGTAGATGGTGAAGAAATGCTTAGGAAAGTGGGCATATTAGAGTGGATATACTAACTGAGGCCAGAAAGTACAATGGCTGATTATGTTAGAGGGCCCCAGGACTCTGTTTAGCAAAGCAATTAGCAATGCACTGAAGAGAGAAGAATCAGCATGTTTCAAAAGCTCAGGGATGGTCATCCTCTCTAGTCCAGGGTAGATAGTAGAAGATGCTAAGAACTAGGTTTACCAATAACAGTGGGAGTAAAAAGATCCCAAAATAAAGGAGGCCAGATGACAGCAAAGTTGAAGTCATTATGGTAATGAATGTCAATGTCAGTCTACAGCCCAAGAGCTATGGATATGGTTCAAAGGATGCACTGTTCCTATGGGATAGAGGTGGTCATCCAACAAGGGTATGAGCAGTCACCCAAATAACCCAGTCCCATGCCTAGTTTCCAAATCTGAACCCATTTTCCAACCCTGAATCCACTGATCAGTGAAGAGCTTGAGTCCCCATGAGGAATCTGCAACATCATAGCACATGTATACAGTTATGATTCTCCCAATCTCCCCAGGAACTTATGAGTATTTAATCAGGTAACGATGTACAGTGAAAATGTGAATGCCTAACATTTTGGGAACTGTTGAATGCCAAGTTCAACTTGATAGTAATACTCAAGAGCCTGAATCATCGTCATTATTGTGTGTTAAACTGGGTATATATGATGACCTTATAATCAATGGAATTCTGGCCCAAGTCCAGTTGGCATTGATTCCATTGGATCCACAGACATTCTAGAAGTTATTTCTCTTGTTCTCAAATACATAGTTGAAATGGAAATATTTGGCTGTTGGAAGAATCTCATGTTGATCTCTTGGCCTGTGGTGTCAGAGCTATAGAAGCAGGAAGGGTGAAGTGGAAACCTCTGACTCTGTCCCCCAGTCTCCCATCCCCACTCCTGGGTAAGGTGATATACCAAAAACTCCCTATGGGAGTAAACACCAACTTGGAGATGATAGCTCACAAGGTTGGTATGACACCGACCAGAATGTTGTTTACACCCTAAATCAATGACCATTTTATGTTGCTACTGCCCCATTAGGTAGAATATATGGGTCTCAGATCAAGAATGGAAGGTTACGGATTGCCCCACTTACACCCTCATTCCATTAACTCACTTGGAGAATCTGTGTTTGCTCTGTTGGTACAGTTGTCCTGTTTCAAAGGAGAAACACTCCTCCTAGCAAGACGGTAGGAGTCCCACAGAACTTAGAGCCATAGTTGCTGCCACATCATTTAGGCTCCTTTTGCCAAGAGTGTAGCAGATAAGGAAAAGGATCACAGCACAGGGATGAGTAATTGATCCTGGTCATCAAAAGCAGGATGGGCTACTGTTGCACAATGGTGATGAGCAGAAAATGTGTGGCATCTCTTGGACCCACTGAGCAGATTCTTATTTCGGCCTTTCAGAATTTGATAGTTAATGGACGAGCGTATCAGCCACAGCCTGACAAGGTCATGATGACTGAGGCCTCAGAACACAACAGAGTCATTACCTGAGTCACTAACATGGAAGCTACCTAGACAGACAGAGGCGTTAGCAGAAGTCAGGTGCATCTAGAATGGATTATAGACAAGAGATATAATGAGCATCTGTTGTGGTCTCAGATGAACTGCCACATAGGCACTATACTTTGTCATATTAAAATTCTTTGTGTAGGTTTCTCTGGGGAAAAAGAAAAAACAAAGATCAATAAGAATATTGTAGGAGCCAGGTGAGGTGAACTTTCCATTTTAGTAAATAGATCTGAGAGGCACAAGAAATGTATTCTCAGAGATCCTGTAAGTGTCAAACCACCCAGAACCCTTTTCAGGATCAAAGCATTTATTCCCTCAGATGCCAGGAGTATCAACTGCTGAGTCCCTTTCCAGGAACTGACCTCAGCTTGAAGAAGGTGAGGTTAATTCCACTTCCAATATCAAGGTTGAGAGCTTGGTCCCTTGCCTCAATTCTAGAGAGCCATCTCACTTTCAGAACTCCCCATGGGATTAGCTGAGGGCTTTGTTTTGACTGCAACATTGTTCAAGTCTTCTCTTTTCTAAACTTGATGACATTTCTTTAGATATGTTGTTCTTGGGAGCTCTTTTCTAAAAATCTACTGCATCCAAATCTCCATATCAGAATCTTTTTTCCTAAAGAACCCAATTTAGGACATAAGATAACAAAGACTATCAGTTATAATCAGAATTAGAACTTAGACCTGCAGAATTTCACTGTAGTATTCTTTTGTGTATTTCATACTGCTAAATCCTTATAATATGTTTCTCATATATGTTGTTATATGATGAGATATGAGTTATGAGTTATCTGTTTGCATGTCTATGTCCCAAACAAGAATATAAATTCCTTGAAGACAGATGTATGTATCATGGACATACATATTTCCTGAACTGAAAATATTAAATATCCCATATCAAGTACCCAATTAACATTGTATTTGTTGAGTGGGCAACATTTGAATAGCTACTATGATAGACAAATATTTTTAGTTTATTTGAAAATTATGATTATAATGAATTAATATTCAACTATTTTCTTTACAGAAATTAGAGGAGATGTAAACAAGGAAATACTGTCTTTTCTGACTCTCCTCTCTATTATTATATTACTACCAATGCAAGCGTATTCATAAAACTCCTTATTCTACTTCTTGTCCATTGGCCTCTACATTTATTGCTATCTTTATCATCCTAAAATATAATTATGAGTGTGTAATTCTCTTGTTCACAAGACTGCATGCACCTCTGTTTTCTAAGGAATGAGATTAAGTCCAGTAAAATTTTTCTGGATGAATAGAAGTCTCTCTATACTTTATTATCATCTAATTTCCCAATTTTATTTACCTTGGAATGGCCAGCCATGAAGCTGATTGTGTTTCTTAAGATATATGTGTCAAATATGTTTAATAACACTTAGATGGTAAACCATGTAAATAATGAGTAGAGACATTAGGGATAGAAAATATTTCAATAGGAATAAAAAGAAGGGAAATTTCAGGTAGAGCCAATACCTTGACACAGAAGTGGATCTTTGTCTCTTGACTAAATTTGGCATCTAAATTCAATGAGAAAATACAACACATTTTTACAAATTTATTGTGATTTCCTTCCTCAATGATGATATTAAAATTAGAGTAATTCTGATTTATATACTGAAGATATTTATCTTTAATTTCTGTTGTATGCATATGTGCATTTTATGGTCTCTTAAGTGTTTTGCTTGTTTTCCAGACATTCAATATTTTAAAATAGGCTATAATGTAGTTTTAATCTTTAGTGTCAGATATAATTTTGGTTATAATTTCCTGCTTTTCTGAGGTGTGGAGGATTTTGAGATAGGATTTTGCTACCATGATACATACTTCATTTGGATATAATTCAAAAGTGTAATTTAAAAAAAAAATACTATTTTCATAAGTTGCTTGAGATTTGGAATGCAATTTCAGAGGCTGATTTCAGCACCTTGGCCAGAGCAATGGGATCAAGAATGTTCTTGTACATTTTGTACCCCTTGGATTTAGCAAGGCAATTATTGCTTTTTCATATCAATAAATATATGTTCAAAATTGATTGGCAAAGGGAAGTAATATCTGTCACTATTGTGTAAGTATCCACTAAAGTCTTCAGACAGTTTTGCATTAATAAGCATCTTTTTAAAAAAACTAATAAACCATAGATTCCTAGGGCTGAAGAAAACACTAAAGATTACCTAAAACTTCTATCTCCCTTTATATATGGACAAATACTCATGCTTAAGTTATTTTATTCCTATTGCAAACTTGTCCATGGTTGAATATTTTCTTTATCATTGTAAATACACCCATTAAATTGCTATTTTCCAGTACAATTAATTATTTAGTGGAAATTATATGGAGACTGGTATTCTAGATTAATTTTCCCACATAAACTGAAATAAATAATACTAAGATTCTGGGTATAAGTTTTTAAATCTATAAGATGAAGGAAAGTGATTTTATAATACTGATGGTACTATAATTGCGTATGTATTATTCTTTATGAAAGTGATGTGATCAAAGTATGTTATGATCAGGACTGACAATCTGTTAGCATAATGGCTGGCATCTGTTCACTTGGATGGTACACATGCTGTACCAGGTTTTAAATATTTGCAAATTATAACTGGTTATATCCTTAACAAATGAACTGAACTGCTTACAGAGCTATACCATTATCGAAATTGTTTAGGATCTTACCTGAAAAGTGAGATCATTCTCAATGTTAATGAACCAAAGAAAAGATATGCTTCTTCAGACAAGATACCATAATCCTTCTGAGTTTGCAATAAAAATAAGTTCTTGTTGGTCTTACTGACGTAATATTCAGGAGGGAAAGATTTTAAAGTGGTACCTCCCATATAGAAACACAACCTAAGTTCTGGGATTAAATGATTCAGTCTAGGTAAATAGTACCAAACAGCAGACACTGGACTGCCTTTCTTCTCTCTCATCCTCCCTCTCTTTCTTATTTCCTGATTTTCTATCTTGATAACAGATTGAAATGGAGCAGGCACTGGAAATGTTAGAGAAAGATAAGCCCAGGAAGATAAGAAATATGTGTGTTGTAAGCCAAGTTATTTTACTCTTCTTTGTGTTTATTTTATTTTGTACTTTCTTGGGATTGACAATAATTTTTAAGAGTTTCAATATAAACAAAATGAAACACAATGCAGCCATGAAATGATAATAGTCACATATGTTGATGTGAAAACATATGCCCAGTGAACTCATATTGAAAGACTAGTCAATTGTTCATAACAAATGGCCAGTTTCTCCAACAAATCAATACTATATACAAAGCTAAGTTTGGCTGTTAGGGAATAAAGAGTCTTAGTAGGCATATATTTTAATCTGCACTAATTATTAAACAATATTAAGGAAATAATGTTAATTTTGTTAGATATGATATGAGGTTTGTAGTTATTTAAAAAGTTCTTATTGCTTAAGTGTGTATTATTGTGTTTATGGATGAAATGGAATGATATCTTATATTTGCTTTTAAATACTCAAAATTGTCATCAGAGTAATAATATTAGTGAATATACAAAATAAGATGTGAAAATGTTGATAATTGTTGAAGTACATGGGATTCATAAAAAGTCATCTCTAATTTTAGGTATGTTTAAAAATTTATATACTACAAAGAAAAGAAAAGCAACAGTTTTTTTGTAGAATATGCACATTTATGTGTAGAAGATAAGAAATATGCAGAAATGTGCATAGTGGTTTTAGGATTATAGTTGTTCTGTGTGTTTATTTTTGTTTTCTAATATTTCTCCCATAAGCTTTTGTAATTAAACATACATTGTATAATACAAATGTTGTATAAAAATAAAATATTAGCTTCCCCTCACAATGACAAGGAAAGCAAGAGTCTTATCAGAGATCATAAATTTAAGTACAGACCATACCACACGAGTCAGATACATATTGGTAGAAGCAGTGATAATACAGGAAAAGAGACTAATCCAAGAGCAGAATGATACCATGATGAAGAGTCATTACAATTTTGTTGACCACCTCTTCCCACTCACAGAGTCTCTGCCGCTTGCTAAACTACCCCTTTCTCTTTGTACTTATTATAAGAGCTACATACAGTCTCCCTAAATGGTTCTGAAAATCTTCAGTTCTCATAATTTGTTTTTCCAAGCTTTCATATTCTAGGTTGATGTGTTTCTTTATGGATAATTATGATAATTGTGATACTAATAACATTCCTGCTTGCTTACTCTGTGTCAGTAGCAGTTGTAAATATTTCAATATAACTTATTTAATCATTGTCTCAAAACTTTAATTAGGCACTATGATTTTGCTAATATTACAAAAAAGGCAAAGTCCTAATGAGATTAAGCAATCAGAGTAAAGCCACATAACTAAGTAAAAAAAAATATTATCTATTCTTGTTTGTGAAGATATAAGCCTTTGGGGAATTTAACAACTGATAATCTTAAATGTGGCTTGAGTCTAGACAGAATGTGAAGGTTACTTTAAATGACCTTTGTAAATTTGGGGGCTTACTGTTTGTAAAATCATCCAATGTGTCAGGGTTCCCCAAAGTGTTTCTTGTAACAGACTCCAAACTCTATTAATCAGATTGCAAAATCCATGAGAAAGGAAATGTGAAATGAGCACATTCTTTGTTCTTTCATATTTGATAAGATTAACATCATTTTGTATATGATAAAATGCTTATTTCTGTGATATTTTATGTACATATTTCTGTCTCAAGAAAGCAGAGCCATTCAGCTCTGGCTTGGTAGGGGGACTAGAACTGTTACGGTAGTAATAAAAAGGAAAAAAAATGTTAAAATTCAGCTTTGACATTGAAAATAATATCACAGAAAGATAATAAGATAGACAGCTACACTTCAGGGAAAGAATTTTATTTCTCAAGTAAGGTTGTAGGACTTAGTCATAGACAGGCTAGAAGACAAAAGATAAGAGAAAGCAAGTTACCAGATATTTGTTACACTCTTCTCTCTATTTTAGTTGAAGTCCTGGAGATGGGGAGCATGTTAAAAAAATCAAGGTAAGTGGCAATGACATAAATGACATAATGGCTTCTGCCCTGCTTTGCCTTTGAGATATTCTGCAAGGAAATTGCCTTCCAGGCTCCTTCACACACAGAAAAGTAAACTCAACACCTTCTCTCTTGAACAAGTTGCATCTCATTCCATATTTTTGTATTCACACAAAATTATGCATTCAGGCACACATGGATTTTTGATCACTGTATTTTACAGATGCTGGATGCTTTTTTGCTGTAATCAATTAGCAGTACATTATTGCATTATTACAGCATTTTATAAATGTACACCTTTCTTCACCTTTTTTGGCTACCTTTCTTCACATTCCCATACATTATAACTCTTCTTATTTTGCAAATCTGAAAAGTAAGATTTAAAAATATATAAAAGTTTTGAAATTAATTTAAATAGTGTAATATTTTACTCAAAAATAATGAAGAATTAGGGCTATATAATTGGACAGTTAATAGAATGACCTGGGTAAATAAGGATCTGGAATGCTTACTTCCCACGACTTAAAAATCATCATTTTATTTAGAAATGAAATGGCTTGAGGATTTGTTGCTTAAACGTCTAACACATTTACATAAACTTTTCCTCTTTTCATTGCATATAGTTTCATTGCTTTGGTAGGATGGAAATCCGGAACATGTTCATCAACATGACCTCTGGTAATTACTTTTGGTTGTTTTCTCTCTTTAGCTTCTCTGGAAATTGTTTGGGTTTGGATATTAATAAAAATACAAATGAAAGGAAAAAATGTCATCCCAAATTCTCCTCTCCACTGCTTCCCACTCCAAACACTTTTTGCTTTTTATTTGGCTTCAGTTTCTTGCTTTGTCTGTGTATATATATGTTTTTATTAAATCATTTAATCAGGTGAATTTATTTTTTGTTTTTATAATTTAATATATTTCATAATTGATTTCTCTTTATATATAAAAATATATAAACTTCATAAATTCATGTGCATATATCAAAATACAATACTTTATGAGAAATTCATTTACAAAACCATAATTTAAGTATGATTAATAGTTTCAGAAAATAATATTTATCAATACTTGGCATAAAAGCAATTTTTTGGCAGTCTGTTTCTTGCCAAAATAATGAAAAGATGATGGAAGGAGCATCATTAAAAAAGGATGTTGCATCATATTTCTGGATGGACAATAATTTTCAAACATATAAGCAAATAGAGAAAGCACAGAGGTAAACATTAAAATATTCACATTTAAAAATAAATTGGAATACTTTTAAAATAACAAAATTTGCTTGTCTTCACACTTTCCAATATTTTGGGATGAGAAAAGAGAAAATATGGGGTTGATAAATTAACTTACTTTGTTATCTGTAAATATATAGAAAAGTCCCTGTTCTTTGGATAATAAATTATTCCATAAAATACAATCCTTGGAAAAATAAGCATGAATCGTATTTATAATGAGAAAATAGATTATTTACAAAACCACTCAGAACTCAAAATTCACGACTCATCAATTGACAGAATTGGCTAGAGAGTTTAGGGGTCTCAATGGCAATTTTTCAGAAATCTTTTAGTCCTATTGATTGCAATCATTTTATTAAATTAAACTTCCAAATCAGAATCTGAAATGTTGCATGTCCATCAGAATTTTCCTGAGTTTTATTCCAATACAAAAGAGTCACATCAAATGCAGATTCACAAATGTGTTAATATTAGGTGCAAGATTTAAAAATTAATTAATTAAAAATAATTAATTAAAAGTCTTCCACACAGCCAAGGAAACTGTCCTTAGAGTGAATAGACAACCTACAGAATGGAAGAAAGTATTGCTTTCTACACATCCGATAAAGGGCTGATAACAAGAATCTATATATAACTTAAGAAAATCAAAAAGAAAAAATCAACCCCATCAATAAATGGGCAAAGGAAATGAACGGAAATTTTTCAAAAGAAGACAGAATAATGGCCAGCAAACATATAAAAAAGTGCTCAAAATCTCTAATCATTAGGGAAATGCAAATCAAAACTATAATGAGATATCACCTAACTCCAGTGAGAATGGCTTCTATTGAAAAGTCCCAAAATAACAAATGCTGCCATGGATGTGGGGAGATTGGAACACTCTTACACTGCTGGTGGGACTGCAAATTAGTACAACCACTGTGGAAAGTAATTTGGGGGTACATCAAAGAGCTAAGAATAGAAATGCCATTTGATCCAGCAGTCCCACTACTAGCCGTCTATCCAAAAGAAAAAAAGACACTCTATAATAAAGACATCTGGACTCGAATGTTTATAGTAGCACAATTTACAATTCCAAAGATATGGAAACAACCCAAATGTCCATCAATACATGAGTGGATTAATAACATGTGGTATATGTATACCATGGAATACTACTCAACTACAAAAAACAGTGGTGATCTAGAACCTCTTATACTACCCTGGATAGAGATTGAGCCTACTCTTCAAAGTGAGGTATCACAAGGATGGAAAAACATGCACCACATGTACTCCCCATGAAACTGGTGCTAACTGATCAGCACTAAGTTGCTCACATGGTAGTAATACTCCCTGGGTGCTGGTCAGGTGGAGGGCATAGAGCAGTGGGTTGGGTAAACCCACAGCTACTGGAGATGGGGCACACTTTATGGTGGAAGGACATGCTTGTATTCCTGGCTTGAGCAAGGCAAAAGCATTTCATGTAACCAAAATGTTTGTATCCCCATAATATCCTGAATTAAAATAAATAAATAAATAAATAAATAAATGCATATACAAATATGTCAACTAAAGTAATTTGTGGCGATTTATCTTTTCTCCTTTTTTAAGCTTCATATATTTATTAATATTCGATAATTTATGACTTGCTGATAAGCCCCTGATCATTGCTGAAAAGTGATGCATATTAATTCAAATTTGTTTTACTGCGTGTTTGAGTTCCAGATCATCTCAAAAACCATCTCCTTTTGGGATTTTTTGATAGAGGCCAATCTCACTGGGGTTCGGTGGTATCTCATTGTGGTTTTATAAATTACAAACACATGCACAGTTTTACACATGTGTATATACGTACTTGTGTATTTTATGCATGCATATGTACATATTGGGCAGCAAACTGTACTGAAACTATATCATAACTACTTTCCATTTCAATAAAGATCTTTCTCATTCTGTTTTAGAGCTGTATCTGTATAAACAATGTATCACAATTTATATAACTGTATAGGCTGTTTTCTAAGCAATTTGGTATCAATTTTTAATTTTTTTAAATGATGACTGTTAGGTATTTTGAGGCATGGAGCATTTGGGTCAGTGGAAGTCTGAGATGGGAAGAGAACTGAGAGAAACACATAAGCCCTGTAGCACTCACTGAAGACCAGACAGGATATCTAAGGGAGACCTCCTGAGGTACAGATACTCAGGGCCTGTTGACAGCTGGGAGCAGAAAGAGAAGAGTAAGAGAAATTTCATAAGTATTTAGAACTTATACCGAGTGCCAGGCAGCAGTCGTCTGTGGCTAGAGATGGAGCAGGAAACCTGGAACAGATGCCCATGAGGCACTAGGGAATGCAGTAGGCTGATGTCTGAGATGAGCGGTATGACAGGCAATTATACAAACAACACTACCATGCAAGATCATGTTTTTTTGTAGCATATATATGATGAATTGGATTGGATATTATGAGGTTATAAAAAATAATTTTTCTAAGACTAGGAGTAAGCCTAAATATTGCAGTTAAATATTTTAAAATAAGATAGAATTAGCAGGCCCCTCAGCTTCATCCCCTCTAGCTAACACTGTAATCTTTTCTTTCTAGAATTTTCCACTTCAGGAATGAGAAAAGGAAGCTAGGAAACATGAATCAGGGAAGAAAAGTAATCCATTCCTAATATCTATAGCAGAGCTTCCCATTCTGGTCCTTCCCAAGGCAGGATTCTCTTCTGTGTGGAAAAGAATCTCAGACTCATTTGCCACACCAGAAACAGGAAAGTAGAATGACAATAAAAAGAGGAAAAATTCAAAAAGAATTCCTTACAATGGCTCGCAGTTTTATTGTACCTTCATCTTGTTAAAACTCATTCTACAGCATTATAGTTTATGACCTAATAAGTGCCTTTTCCTCGATTCTGACACAAGCTTGGGGGGAAAAAAGCAAGGCTAAAAGGAGGCTTTCATCCATGCTGGCCTTCTTTTTGGCCTGAGGGTACCAGTGTACTGTCGGTGTAAGACAAGGCTGAAAACTACTGCCACAGGCAACTAGGTTGAAATTCAGCAGGCGTCGTTATTACCTCATGAGCCGCTTTAACCTCTCTTCCAATGAGCCACATAAATGTTACACGTTGAGGACTATTACAAATAGATCTTCAAATGTGTAAGAAAATGCAAAAAGGGAGAAAAAATTCTTATTTATTAAGTCTCTTCTATATTCTAATATCTATTCATTATATCATTTGTTATTGACTCTCCACTCCGGCGAGTGCTTGGTATGCTTCTTCCCTTGCCCTGTCAGAATACAACAGTCACTGGATATGAAAATCTCTGAGATTTGTGTTGGGCTACAGGACAAGGTTGCTGATAACACCATAGTAGCATCTTTAATTTGCTCGTAGTGTCAGGTCATAGCTTTGTGTTAGATATCAGTGAGAAATCTTACATTTCTGGAGTGGACAACACAGGATCACAGGCTATGAAGAAATTACATATTAAAAAATATTTAGTTGTTTTAATAATAAAAATTTAGCACCCAGTAACTGTCTTGTTCCAGATAACTGTCCTCATGTCAAGGGATAGAATGTGTTTTCTTTCTCCATTAGGAGGAGGTTTGGGAAGAGATGATTATTGTTTCACCAAGTATTAATGGTAGTCATGGCACCCAACTACCTTTACTATTTCTGATGAAGGTGATAAGAACTATACTATTAATATATCCTGAAAACTTGTAATCTTTGAAATCATAAACTCTAAGCCAGAATGTTTCACAGGCTGGGATTCCTACTTGGAAAGTAGAAGAGAAATACAAAGCTTGCAAGCTTGCATATTATTTTATATATATATATTCCTTAAAATTTTTATAGGGAGCATATATTACTTTTATAATTAGAAAAAATTAACACTTTTGAGTTACTAAACTATGTAATTTACTGAGGGAATACATGCATAAATAAATTTAGTTTATTGATGTTTTATTCTACTGGATTCCTCACATTGATAGAGAAGTTGCTAAGGTTTATAGACTTTCTAAAACACAAAGTAGAATACCACAATAAAATTGTCAATAAGCTTTATGAAAGTTATCATGTACTTCCATCAAATACATATTTCATACCTATTATTTTGCTTACAGAATTATAAAGAGAAAATAGAAAAAAAAATTATGGGATCCCAGTCCTTTGTTTGATGATATAGCTCTAAATGTCAAGCCTTCTAGGCTCAAGATATAAATGTTTGACTTTATGAAGTGACATCTGTAGAATGTGTGATATTAAAATTCTGATTGAAGATTCTCCCGTAATATATGCATTGTCTCCTGGCCAATAAAATCAAACATCACACTATACTATCATATGTACTTAGCATTAAGGTGCACACAGTTGCTTCCTTTTTACCATAAATTTGCTTCCTCATTTAATGCTCACATGATGTACATGAACTACATGGATAATTTATTCCCAATTTACGGTGAGGTATAGCATTCCTGCAGTGAATCTTTGCTTGAATATTCTACTATGTGTAAAATGTTGATATGAATATAATTTAAATGGGGTGTGGATTTGGAGGGGGGAGGGCATATTCTTTGAAATGGAGTTGAGATAATAAAGAAACCAGGTTACAAAGTGAATATCTTAAACAATACTTAGGCAAAATGACAAGGCTGTAAAATCATAGAATCTTTTTTTTTTATCTCATGTGTATGTGTCCCTGCAAAGGTTACTATAAAACATATATGCATATATGCATTCACATATATACATACATGTGTGCCAACATACACACACACATAGGCAAACATTTAATAACTGGGGAATTCAAATCCAAAGGTATGTGTTTTCAGGATGGTAGAATATCTACAGATATTCTAACTTACAGAATCTTTTGAAAGTTTACATAATTTTTTCTCATGCCCCCAACCCCCGCCATTCTATGGTTGTGTTGTCTTTTTTGAGTGTGTTCTAGTGAATATGAGACTTTTTGGTTCTAGTAAAAGTCTAGTGCTAATGAATATCACTACTTGGCTAATGGAAAATGTATCCTTTAATTTGGCTTAGACGATTTAAAAAGTGTAAAGCAAGTTGCATGCCACTGAACATCTACTCTGAAATTGTAAATTACTCTGCCCACGAGGAAGAAAGTGAATATATCTAACTTTATGTGTAGTTTCCTACCTGGAATTTTCTTGGCATATGATGAATTATTTCATAATTAATTTGCCTTGACTACATTGCAGCAGCTATTGACAAGTACATAAGAGCTCTCTGCTTGCAAAAATATTAGAAAGCCCCCAATGCTGCCTTCCTTGTCATCTGCCTTTTCCCTGTCATATCCTCATCTGAACAGCTTCTATCTATCCATGTCTACTACCCCTTTCAAATGTTTCTCGAAGATTTACCTTGTGCTTAAAGAGAACAGATGTATTCCTAATTCTGTTTACTGAATATTAGCTGTACTTTGAATTGGAAGTGTATCAATTTTCAAAATATCAATCCTGAAAATAAATGCACAGTATTTTATAGTGATCTTAAATCACTTTTTCCAAGTTTCTTCTCCACCAACTCTATTACAAAATTGTTAGTAGAAAAGACTGGGCTTTTTTTCGGTTATTTTGTGTGAATTTCATATCAAACATAGGAACCTATAAAGAGTTGAGACTCCATAGGTTTTATTTAAAAATCAAGAAAAGGTAACAAACAAAAATTTTTGCTAAACAATAAAATTTAAGAGGAATAGCAGTTTTTGAAAATTTATTACATATGCAATATTCCTTCAAGTGTTTTATGTGAATGAACTTATTCAGTCCTCCCAATAAACTTTTGTGTTACTTTCTATTATTATTCACATTTTAGAAACATAGTACAAGAGGCGAAAAGAGGTTAAATAACTTGCTTCCAGGACTACCACTGGAGCTGGGATTTTAACCCAGATAGGTTGACTCTAGTGTCTGTGTTTCATGGATATTGATTTCCTACCTTTCCCATGTTAAGAATCATGGAGTTGTGGCAACAAGCCTTACACATGTCATGATGGGGGTACTGTTATGAACTGGGACCACATAATTAGGAGAATGGAATTCCAATTCTGTTCTTACCACTCATTCACTTTTCCCCATCAATCCTAAATATTTACCTTTAAGAATAAGGGATTTGTACTACATGGTTTTAAAGATCCTTCTTTTTCTACACATTCTTTTGTATAACAAAAATTATAATAATTCTAACAGTGAAAAAAACACTATTGCCATTTTCTAATTTCTGTTAGAGCCAGGTGCTGTGCTAACTAGTTTTTCACATCTATTTACTTTTAAAGAAAATGATTCTTTAAATATCATTTTCACCCCTGTTTTTTGGAGGAGGAAACTGAGGCTCAGAAAATGTAAGTACCTTGCCCTAAAGTCAGAGGACTTTCTAATGGCTGAGCTGAAATTGAAAACAATATGTATCTATCTGTGCCCATTCTAATACGATATTCTGTCTCTCATGTAGAATCATTATCACATTTTTATTATCTCATAAACATTTGCTAAATATTGAAGCTTCTATATGAGCAAACTAGTCATTATTTAAAAATTGCTTCCTAGAAATGAATACATATTGCTGTTTAAATTAAATAAATGCTATGGATTTTTTCTAATCGTATGTTATCTGGGACAGCAAGCTATACTAGTTATGTAAATTAATTATAGTGAATCCATTTTGAAGGTCAAAATTCTCCTTTTCCTCTTCCTCCTTCTTCTTCTTAAGATTGTTCTCAAATTAAAACAAAACAAAGATTCCTACATTACCTAGGTTGCTGTTTTTCCTATATATCCCAGTTCATACAAGAATACATGATTCTGCAAAATGTACATACTGTATAACAACATAGATTGTAATTCTTAATATGTATATATAATTAAATATAAGTGTATAATCCTGAAAGAATAAATACAAAAGCAACGAAAATGAGGCATGATTGGACTATTTCATTCTAAAGTTATAATTCATTGGCAAAATAGGCAATTTCCAAGAAATTTTAGAATCAAATATTAAACGTAGGTTCTTCTGGCTTCAAAAACTGACCTCGAACTCACTTTTAAATTCTAGCTCTTGTTTTCTCTCGGTTTGGGAGTTTTCTCCAGCATCTTTGTATCCTTACCCTGGTGGCAGAGTCATGCATGCTATTTCTCTGTAGCGTGGCTTGTACCTGCCCCATTTGCTGTAGGACAAAAAGCACACAATGAAGCTTTGTGAATTGACTAATCTGAACAATTGGAATAGGTCTGAAAATATTAATAGTAGCATGAGAAGTTTTGCAAAAGGGGAACTCAATCTATCTTTCTGACCTCTTCAGTAATGATTTGCCCTGGTCATTTTAGAATGTTCTAGTCTGACCACGAAAAGTTCTCAGAAACTGTAGTGAACAAAGTCAATTCACAGCTTTTTATCCTACCATGATCCTTTCCCCAGCTGTGTCAGCTAGGCATCCTGCTCCCCCAGTACAAGAGCCAAGTACAGTCTTTTATGGGTTGCACTTCACTAAATTCAGAAAGACTGGCTAAATCATGCTTTTATAGTTAAAAATAACACAGAGTTCAACCCCTTCTTACATGATACTTAAGTGAAAGGAGAATTGGATTATTTGATATGAAAAGAGCATTTGGTTGTGGAAACCATTTAGGAGTTAGAAGACTAGGAAATAGAGAACCACGGGGGTCAATATTAAGGCCAATTTTTTTTCCACTTTATATGTTAATGACCTGGAAGAAGAAACATGCTGCAAAGTGGCAAGATTTGCTGAGAGGGCAAAACAGAGTTGAGCAGTGTCTGGGATAGAGAGCAAATAACAATATATAGGGAGGTAATGCAGGATGGAATGAGCTATACGTAAAGTCCCTGCTTTAGCAGGCTAATGTAAAGGATTGTGAGGTAATGAAGCCAGAGATCAAAACAAGACAAGTTAATAAAAAGCTTAATAGAGATGTGCTACATCAAACCAGCAGGTGGGAACAAAGAGAGGGCTGATCTGGGATGGCTGTGGTGGGTATACAGTAAAGCTTAGGATCCAGGATCAAATTAAAATTCTCAAGAATTTGAAATGGTATCTAAGGAGGGCTCCGTATGTAAAGCTATGAGTGACATGGCTAATTCATTAAAGTATAAATGCTGGGCTTCACAGTTAGGGTGAGGGGAGGGAACTCAGCTGCTCCAGGGTGAAATGAACTGCAAATGCACCATTCATAGTAATTTTTGCATTTGGTCCTTCTTGAATCCACACAAAAGAAGACGAATCACCTGTCACATAGGATGGAGGATTGAAATCTTGTATTTTTTTTAATTACTGAAGATTGAGAAGTAACAGTATTGTATTAACACTACAGTAAATACCACTGCACAGCCATTTAAATGAATAAAATTGTAAAGAAAGGAAATATCAAGTGTTGTCAAGGATATGGAACAACTGAAACTCTTATATGCAGATGATATGAATGTGACTTGGTACAGACACTATGGAAAATAGGTTGGCAGTTTCATAATATGTTAAACATAATCTACATATGATCCATATTTATCCAAGAGAAATGAGAACATACATAAATGCAAAGACCTAAACAAAAATGTTGCAACAGTCTTATTTGTAATAGTTCCAAACAACAAATGACCTCAAATGCCCATCAACAGGTAAATGTATCAAGAAAAGATAGTATATATACCACACAGCAATAAAAACAATTAACCATAGACATATATAACAATATGAATAAACATCAAAACTATTATGCAAAGTGAAAGAAGCCAGACACAAGAGTGCATGTTTCTTATTTGAATTTCTATAAATTTCTAGAAAGTGCAAACCAAATTACGACAAAGGAGAAAATTAGTTGATGCCTCAGGATGTGAGTAGAATAAGGATGGACATCCAAGGAACAAAATGAAATATCTGTGGGTGATGGAAATATTTTATATCTTGATATAGGCGATGGCTTCATAAGTTTGTCAAAACTCATCGTTTGGCACATTCTAATAGGTGCAATTCTGTTTTCCACAACTCTTCTTCCACAAGCAGGCACTCTCTTAAATTGGACTTTCCTAGACATAGCTCCATTCAAGAACATCCAATAGGGATCTATAAGTCTAACTCAAACACCGAGCTTTTTTAGAAAGAAATCTTTTATTCTTGATATTTCATTCATGATCTTGCAATTGATAACTAGCTAATAACCAACAAGTTGCATTTGGTAAACACTACTTATTTTTAAGGAAATCTTTATATGGTTTCAATCACTAGTTTTTAATTGTATTTATTGGCAAGCCCAGAACCAGCCTTCTTATAACTCCTGGATTCTCAGATCCCAGCTGGGTACTGCCCACCTCAGAGGCACAAGTCCTGTTTCCATAAGGCTACTTGTGCAAGCCATCTTTGGGTGGCCTTGTCTCCAGGATTCTAGGGTCTGATAATACCAACACCTTCCCTTTATTTTGTCTAACACAGGGAAGGTGGGCAGTGAAGAAAGATGTAGTTGCCTAATGTGAATAGCAGTTACTATTTATAATGGTGTTTACTTTTCACTTTTACAATTTCCAACACTCATTGAACCAATCTTTTGTATGAAATTATCTCTGTTGAAATATCTAATGAAGTTTCTGTCTTTCTCTCTGAACTCTGACTGATACATAAGTGATTTAGTCCAGTCTCATGGTTTTCTCTCAATTAAGTGTCATAGAGCTGTACAATCTTTCAAATTTGAAATTCAGGAAAAGAATTTTAGCTGAAAACACACAGTTTCACTGGAACTCTTTCAAGTTGCAGTAGTGACTTCTGTGACAGTATGCCAATTCTTGATCCTATCATTTACATCTTACTGGCCACTGTTGGCTGGCCGCTGTTCTAATGCTTTAAGTATATTGACATATGTTATTCTTACAGTAACTCTGTTTGATATCACTGTTATCCCCATATTAAAGATGAAGAAACTGAGGCACAAATAAACTAAATAGCATGCTTATGGTTATCTATCAGAACTTGAATTTGAATCTGTTCGGACTGGCTCTTAAGCCTACCTATATCAGGGATTGGTGCAATTTTTATGGAAGAGGCCATGTTATAAATATTTTCTGCTTTGTGGCCCATACTATCTCTGTTGCAATGACTCAACTCTGCTTTTGTAGCACAAAAGCACAAGAGCAGCCACAGACAAAACATAAAAGAATGGGTAGGTTTAGGTTCCTATAAAACTTTACTAAAATAGGTTGCAGGCAGGATTTGTTCTACAGACCATAGTTTGTTGACCCCAATCTAAACTACTATATTTTATTGACCAATAGAAATTTCTAGACAGTAATTTGACATAGTTTTTATTGTATTAGCAGTCCAATAAATTAAGGTTATGTTCTCTTTGATGAGTCTTTTTTTTTTTCCTGAAATTACTCTATATACTCTGGGAATCCTTTCTCTCTGATTGTACAAATAATGCGGGATATCCCAGATGCACCTTGGATGTTGCTGTGAATGTTTGCATTTTAAAATTATGTATCTTATTGTACACATTCAGACTAGATATTTCCATAGATAATTTATCTACCTATTTGTTATATAGACTTGTAGTGATCATAGACTTGTAGTGTTATATAGACTTGTAGACACTTAATGGCTATCTATGAATCTGTGATTGTTTATATATATCCTATATTATATTTAAGTTTTAGATGCATAAAATTGTTTTAATCCCAAGCCTTTGGGCCATGAAACAATTTACCATAAAATCTATAATCCATGTTCTGAGTGTGCCCTATGACATCACTTTTAATAATGACAAGAGAATGTTCCCAGATTCCAAAGAGAGCAGGTATTAGTATTCTCTCTATAAGCAATGATGATTTTTTCTCTTTTCTCTATTTTATCTATTTTTTTCCATTGAACTTTAGGAAATATGCTTTTTTGTTTGTGTCTGTGTTTTCTTTTTTTTTTTAATAAAAATAATGAAGTAAAGCAGGGGCCTATTATCTTCTTTTTCCCTAAAATAAATCCACTGTATGTTTAATCTTCAAAAGGATGTATCTATAATTCCAAACAAGCTAGCTCTTCTCTGCCTACAGTTCATGGTTATGTGACTGAAGGGAAGTTGCAAGTGGTGCAATTTAGGATGATCTGTTTTTATTCATTACTGCGCAATAGGTGACAGTTGGAGATTTCATATCACCAACTCTATTTTTGCATTTTAATCATGTAGACATTTGGTCTTCAAAGGTTGAAATAAAACCCATCACCTTCTGAAATAAAACCCCGTGCACTTTCCCTTCTGGATTACATAAGAATGTAGTCATCTTTGGTAATAAATTTACTCTGACAGCTGCTAAAAAATTTACCAAGCTTGAAAACATACTCTAAAAGCAAAAGAGAAAATAGAGACCTTGGCTGATTATTTACCCAAAACATTTATCTTTTGGGGAAGCAAAAAAAAAAAAAAAAAAAAAAAAGAGAGAGAGAGAAAGAGAGAAAAGAACATTTAAGTACGTGTACAAGAAGACCTTAAGATACTGTTTTGTCTGCCACTTTGTGGTCTACCTTTTAAGGTTTGTTTTAGCAGGCATCTTAGTTTTCATGAGGAAAATAATAAATGACTTGAAAAAGCATGGGTTGAATTTGGAATGCAATGCAGTCAGTCCCTGCTAGTTCTTTTTAGAGAAAAATAAAAGTTTTCCCATGGAGACAGACAAAGCTGAAGCAATCCCTTTGGCAATGATGTTTACTGTTAATCTGGTGAGGCTAATGCCATCAGCAAAAGTGAAATTCTAAGCAGTTCTCTAGTGTTTCAAACAAATTAGCTCTCACTGTTTCCCAGACAGATGTGAATCCGTCCCACTTGTTGTCTCAATGCTTCCCTGTTGCTAATGATGTTCCAAAGGTATCAGGGAATGAAAATAAATGGCTGGCCTGGTAGCTGCCTGGAGCTGCCTTAAGTGCTGGGCCTGCTGGGTATCAATTGTTTGTTTGGTGGCTTTCAAGGTAGAGTGGAACATTGATTTGTTTAAACTCTGCAGGGCATTCTGTTTCTTATCTCCTTCCCAGCCTTCAGCCTCATCTCATTCAGAAGATAGCCCATTTTATTACAGAGAGAACAGGTGTTACTCAGTGACTTGAAATATGACTGGCTGAACTCTATCAGTTTTTTACTAACCTATGTCTTAGGAGTACTTTTGAACTGATACTATGGAGTTCCTTGCTATAAGGGAAGGGGATGAAAAAAAAAAGGATTCAGTAAGAAAACACAGAGTATTTAGACAGGCATACCGGCCAATTTTCATATTCTTTCAGGAATAACTTTCCAAAATCGGCAGCCCTGGGAAGTTACCACTTTTTCTACTGGCTCCTCCCTTTCCGTCCTTGTCTCTCTCCTTCCCTTTCTCCCTCTCATTACCCTCCCTTTCCTCCTCCTCCTCCTCTATTTTTTTCCTTAACAATATATTGTTATATTGTGAATCTGGTACCCAATGTCTCACAACACATTTATAATGAAGTACTCCAGATCCAACAAGTGTATAATAGCTTAAGCGAACCCCAAGGGACTTAGAAAACAGATATGAGAGATATGGGTAATGAATACAAGTTGTCTTTTAATACCAGTATGTTGGACACTGGGGAAACTGCCTTCTGGCCAAGGCTAAAACAGGAATTTATCTCTGTCTTCCCTTCAGAGTATCATGGGAAGAACAAAAGCATACTGATCCCATGTTTATCTCATTTCCTCCATTTTGGTGTCTTTTATAACTTCCCCACCTCTTTTTTAGCACAAATCTTTCATTCTCTCTCTCCGTTGGTTAACTTTTACTTCACTTAAAATAACAACAACAAAAAGACAGCAGAAAATAAAATGCAGTGGGTATAATTTTCATAAGCCTCAAATCAGAATGAGCAAAGATATACTTTTTAAAAATTTTATCTCTTTACTTTATAAATATAAATATGTTAAATTTATATTTATACATATATAAAAATCAAGCTTTATTTCTAAATTGAGTTCCCATTTTTATATGATAGGAACACAATCTTGTCACTACTTGGTAAATAATTCAATATAATGGTTTATCCATCATTTTGGATTTAAACTCAATAAATTTAATGTTTTCCTTTTTCCCTGCTCCTCTTTGATATGGTCTCTCGGTTCCAAGAAGGCTTATGTGAAATCATGAGATCAAGGAAAGTGCCCAATCTTTGGTTTTCTGGTATTGACATCTGATCTTCAACATCTGCTTCTATCCACATTGACGCTTGTGGAGATGGGCAGACATTTCCACATTACTATGTCCTCTCAGCCAGGCACTACTGCATCTGGTCTCTAGCTCACAGCATGTACATCTTGGTATTCACATCAGGACTCCAAGACTCTTTAGGGGATCCCAATTTCTTCCTCTGGCAAGCTTGCTTCTCTGCCTTGGGGCATTGGAAAAATCTACTCTTCTCCAGTTACTATATATGCTGGTTGGAACTTGGAAAAAATTCCTTAGGCAGTTGATGCTACTCTCCTCATAGGGTACCATGCTGGGCAGAGGGTTCATCTGGTCTTCTGCGCCAGAAACCTTGATAAGAAAAAACTCCTCCTGGTAAATAGTCCTTGATGTCTATTGTTTGAGTCCAGAACCAGGCTCAAACAAATCCTCAAAAGTCTTATCTCATACTCAAAGTTATTATATTAAGTTTTGAAACTCAGACTCTCCTAATTGACTATTCATTTCTCTTTGCTTTTCCATTTTACTCTTCCCTGAAGTATGATTGAATGGGGAGAGATGGAGAGAGTCCCCAAAGTGAAAGGAGAACCATAACTAATTTCTCAAAATTTTGTTATACAGCTCCCCCACCCCATTCCTTAATACATGCTACTGACTTCACAGCAAGACTTTCCTTGAAGGGGAATCAGAGTGGCACATGTCTGTTTGTACCACCGAAGCATAGATGAGAAATGCAGTGTAGTAGATAAAGTATTTTAAACTGTAATCTAAATCCCCGTAGTTTAAAGGGGAAACATTAAAGATAATTAAGGAATAAGGTGATTCTAATGAAGATGTTGAAATTTGATCCCCAATGTTGAATGTGGGGCCTGGTGGGGGGTGTTTGGGTCATGGGAGCAGATCCCTCATGAATGGCTTGGTGTCCTCCCCTGATAATGAGCAGGTTTTCTCTTTATTAGTTCACAGCCAGAGCTAGTTGTTAAAAGGAGCCTGGCTCCTCCTTCTCTCTCTCTTGCTTTGGGTCTCACCCTGTGAAATGCCTGCCCCTCCTTCACCCTCTCCTTTTATTGGAAGCTCCCTGAAGCCCTCACCAGAAGTAGATGTTGGCACCAGGCTTCTTGTACAGTCTGCAGAACTGTGAGCCAAATAAACATATTTTCTTTATAAATTACCCAAGCACCAAACAGAGGACATACAAACCTTTAATTTTACCTTAGAGTGAAATACAAAACTAAGTGCTATTGGTATAATTGATATAATTAGCAAAATGCCTTCATTTGAGAGTTTTGTCCCCGTAGTAGAGAAGGGAGTAAGAAGATGTTTAAGGATTAATCAGTTTCAAAGTTCCTAATATTTGAGGAGCTGTTTGTTATCCTTGGTGTCCAGTTTTTTTCACTGCCTTTCTGAATATGATTCATTCTGAATATTGTACCTTCTTATCATGTGTGTGACTGTCATTTAGACACTAACGCCAATTTGAACCATGGGGACCTGAATATGCTCTGATATAGTCTGACTGAATAAACTTGGATATTTTGTTCAACTTTTCCCCAGTAGTTTCCTTATCTCCCAAGTGATCATAATTGCACTTACCCCATGGTGCTGTTATTAGGATCTAATGAGATATTATTAAGGCCCAAGAAGCAAGCTCAACACTGGTAAGTAATTAAATCCATGTGTTGTGCCCAACCATCTTCTTTCTGGAGAGTAAGATTTAATTGTTTGCAATGAGACCTTGACTCTAACTGTTTCACTTTTTATGATGTATAGCTATGTACCATGCTGGGTGGAACATGATGTCACCATGCATAAAAAATAACCTCATCTGCAAGCACTGAATAAGACCCAGTTCCAAGTGGGACACACTGCCTATCAGAGTGCTCCTCCCTGCCCCTGCTTGAGCAGACCACTGACTCTTACTTCTGATTTATTTCCCCAAATTCATAGAACGGAACAATTCGTACCAAACAGGAAGTCTAATAAAGCCAGTGCATTCTGCATGGCCTAAATTAGGAAGTGCTCTGCCAGAGTTCTGTCCAGCATTTCTCATTGTGATGAAGTTGAAAAAAACCACAATAGCCCTAAGGAGAGTAGTGAATGTAAAATTAAATCAGAAACAAAAATACAATTAGTTATGAAAAGCTTGTCACTATTCCACTTATACCTTTTATTTCTTGAGAATGGGGCTTTGTTCTTCTATTCCTTTTTATTTTAAAATGCTACAGACTTTAGCTTATGAAAGTAGAATAATTACCAATGCTTGTTCATTAGCTGAATAGTTACATAGATTCTTTATCAAACATATAGTTTTGTGCCTTGATTTATCAAAATAGAATGCAAAAGAAGAATGTCCAAAGAGTTTTTTTTTTCCTTTCTTTCTGTTATGTTTTTCGACTTTTCCAAATAAACAATGACTAGTTCCCACAGTGTCTTTTTTACCAGGCACAGTGTGCTATCTGCAAACCCGGGGCATACAAGTTCCTCTTCTGCAGGGAATGAGTATGAAGCTGATTGGAAAAAAGTCTCCTAATCAGTCTTTCAAGGGAGCTACAAACTCTCAAAGACAGACTTGAGTCTTGGGGCAGTAGAAAATAAAGACATTTATGCAAATTAATTGCCCTGGAAGTCTAAGCTTAGAAATGGCCCTGGAAATAGACAATGTTGTTAAAGACAGGCTATCTTATTAGTTTCTTGTACATAGAGTACAAATTAATGACTAACACCAAGTTATCAAGAGAGGTACAGAAGAGTAATAATAAATGGATATGGAAACTTTGTAACACCACATTAGCAAAATTTGTGGATAACTGATTAAAATTCTTGAATAGGGTTTGTTTCCTTAAAGTAAAATTGCTATTATACTAGTTAGATAGCTACCATTGGACTTTGAATTAAAAAGATAAGGTTTCAAATCCTGGTAAGGTCACGAACTACCAGAACATTCCAGGAAAGTTTTCCAGAGCTTATTTTCCTAATTTAGTGTCTATTCTATCACCTGGCACTATATGGGTTTGATATCTTCTAAATCCTTCTTTTTATATGACTTATTTATTACCTTGCATGCCTCTTACTGTGTTATATTATCTGAGGGAGTGCCCTCAAAGAGCTTACAGATAGATTTATGAAATAACGCATTCACAAAATAACCAAACTTGATTTACAAGCACAGTAATTGCATGAGGAATTAATTGTATGTAATTTTTAATAAACCATAGTTGTTTAAAAACTAATACTTAAAACCAAATTGTGATAAACTCCAGATGGGAATTTGGAAATCTTTCAGAGGGGAGATTAATCCAAATTCAACTTTGTGGTCAGTGTGGGCTTCGGATCTTTGCAGTAGGTATGATAGAGGAAGTTTCAAGGACTGATTGCATAATTGATAGCAGTGATAAAATTATGAGGAAATGAGTAAACTACTCCTAGCAGAAGACACTAAGAATCAGGGAGAAAAGGATGCATAAGGCTGGTAGTAACAGTTGGAAGAGGATCTGGAGTATGAAGGTGAAAAGTACATTCAATCTGATAAATTATGGATGGGAGCCTCAACAACTTTACTCCAAAAAGTTACAGGAGACACCAGTTAAAGTGTCTGCTCAGCCTAGGATCCCTGTTCTGGAATTACTGGCCCCATCCATTCACTCATCCACAGTGTTGGGCCAGGGAAAATGTATTTGTAAGATATGACCTTGAGCACTCCTCCCCAACTCCATTCTTCCCCCTACTTTTGGAAAAATATTGAAAATAAATACCTCATCTGAAATAGGCAGGAGTAGATTTGATGTCAGATCTTATCTCTCCAAAGATTTTGAAAATGGGAATTATGAATATTTAAGCAGTATGTTGGGCAACTAAACTAAATTGAGATCATGGAAGGTTAGTGCATAGGGGCACCCTTCTGACCACATGCATTTGAGAAGAGAATGGATAATCTTGGGAGGGAAGGCAGACTGGAGAGAGAAAGGGAGAGGAGAGGAGAGGAGAGGACAGGAGAGGAGACGAGAGGAGACGAGAGAAAAAAAGAGAAAAGAGAGAAAGAAGGAAAAACGATAATATGAAACAAAGACAGAAAGGAAACAGAGATGAAAAATCATATATTTTAGAGAAAATTACTTCAGTTTCTGCCATATCTCTAGTCCCTGATCCCAGTTTTTCTTAAACTTTTCTCCTAATTTCTACCTTTGGTTACCCTATTATACATTTGCATCCTTTCATATATATATATATATTTTCCCTGTTTGCTTATTTTGCTTGGGACTGGATTTCGTTACCTGGAGCCAAAAAAGCTTTGACTGAGATGAAAGTTAGTATTGTGCAGATTGTATGAAAATAGAGATAAACAAAGAAAACTAAAACCAACTGGAATACATCTGGGAAAGAAGAAATGAGGAAACGAAGACACCTGAGCTAGAAATTAAGGGACTAACCTAAGAAATGTTATAAAGAAATGCTCAACAAGAAAAAGTGGCTGATCATATATGAATCTTGGTAAAGAAAAACCAAACTTCGCAAATGTGATTAGACAAGGCTGTATTTAATATGTGTTATATATAATACCATAATGCTGAAGGATTAGATTAATAGATATAGAGAAGCCAGGGCATTGTCCAGATAGTTTGTTTTTGGAGTAATAATAAAGAATTTTTATTAAAATGTAAACTCAGTGAGAATAAGCATTTTATTTGTTTTATTTTTTTTACTATGTACTGATGTCTAGAAAAATACCTAATGGTTTATATTTGCTCAGTAAATATTTTTGCATAAGTAAGAGTGGTTTTTTGTATAATGGCAGGACATTCATGAGGACATGATGAGCAGGAAAAGAGCTAAATTATTTAATCCTCATTCACTATGTGAACATTATGCTAGTGCTAGAAAAAATAAATCAATGAAAAACATGGTAAACTCTGATAAAGAGGATCTTGCAGTCCAAGAAAAAAAAAGAGGGGGGTGGGAAACAAAGCTGAATGTGCAGATGTAAGGTTTATTGGCACTTAAAGCTTGAGAGTGAGAGGTTTAGGCAAAGGGGGTACCAGTTTAAATTTAGGGGAATTTTTGTTTCATAAGTACTTTATCACCTTACTCAGCATCATCTAAACAGGAAGAGCCATCTTGTATTTTATAACATGATATCTAATGCATAGGTCTTTGATGTGAGCAGCTTCTCCCTTTTCTTTTGCCTCATCTGTGTGCATCATCTGCATCTATAGAGCTGGCAATATTAAGTATCACTGGTAATTTCCAGGGGCTCCTTGCAGAGGCACAGCTAGCCTTGCAGAAGACCCAAAACATGAACAATAAGACACTGATAGAAAAGGATGAGGGATCCAAGTCCAGTGAGGAGGCCATAGATCATGGAACGTGCAAGAATCATAATTGAGGGGAGCCCTGGTCATCAATGGTGAAATCATATTGAGCGGCAAGAATAAAGGGTAAGGCCAGAAATGAAAGAGGAGAATGAGCTGAGAGGATTTTAATCATAATGGAAGCATGATTAGAGAAGAATATGTTAGAAAGAACTGTTCAGACCAAAGAATTTAGATGGTGAAGCGATACTTGGACTCCTCATGAATGCACTGCCTAGTCTGTTGTGTGGATAAAGTGTAACAGATATCTGCATGACCGAAGAAATGATGTTTATCCATAGAAATTCACCAGGTTACTCTTCAGCTATGTCTATACCCATGTGCTCAATAATTGTTCATAAAACGCATAATATAGACAAGACATTGTGCTGGAAACTGTGGGGAATTAATCATCAATCTAATAGGAATTCTGCCTTAAAGTAGAAATTAGTAAAGTTTATAAAAGAGATACACTCAAAGTAGTTTGAAATTTCCAGAAGAAATTTATTCTGTGTTCTGGGAAGATTTTACCTAAAGCAAATTCACCCCTAAAGAATGAAGAAGGGTGTCTTTTACTATTACTAAGGAAAATTCCAGTTAGTATGACTAAGGGCACCAAGCTCATATCTGTGCACAAAGACAAGGACAGGAAAGAATGAATAGGAGGTCAGAAAACAGTAGGGTAGAAATTAAAATCCCCATTAAAATTATCTAAGGTGGCATGGGGGAAGCATTTATTCTGCATGCCTCCCAGCTGATTCACAGGAGAATTGTGATCAGATTTGGCCAAAGGAGGGGAAGACAGAGTAAGGGGCTGGTGTGGGCTTTGCCATGACCCTTCCTGAGCACGGCCTGGAGTTAGAAGCTATGGATGAGAAGTCTTCACATTGGATAGAGTCCACACCATTGCTATCCTTCTTGCTGCTAATGTCCCCACGCTCCCACAGAGGTTGCCCTGCTGTAGCTACAAAACTGAATTGTTGGCAGGGGGCAGATTGCTTTCCACATAGAAGACCAGATATGATTCCTTTGCTGCTGTGGCAGCAACTCAGGGAGAAGCTCCATTGGAAGAAGCTCCACCCTAAACCCTTTAAGGCTAGCCAAGTGATTAATGTGCCGGCTTAAAGCCAAAGAAATTCCAAGCACTCTGCCCTAGAGAAGATTAAGTCAGTGGGAAATCCAAATAATGAGAGCCCCGAGGAACCATTCTGAAAATCAGAGGAAACTAAAAGCAAAACTTAAAACAACATCTCTTTTAAAGGAAAAGGAAAAAAAAAAAACCAGGGAGGTTTAATAAATTTATATGACCTTTTACTGGATTGAAAACATTTGAGGTGCTAAATAAATAGAAGAAGGAATGGTGCAAAGGAGGAAAAAAAAAATAGATGGTTCTTATGACTCTGCAGTGTTTGCTAACCCAAATTACAGTGCAGACCAGACTGATAAACTAGCTGAATTTCTTTGGGGAATCCCCAGAGTGTGAAAAAGAGGAAATGGGGAAGGAAGAAGACATGATCTGCAAGAAAATGAAAGAGAAAAATCAAATATCTAAATTTTGCTTTTTCGAGTTCCTGAAATATTAGTGCCATCAGCAAATGCTGCAAAAGAGGATTTAAGGAAAGAATATATACTAGAGATGCAGATGAAGAATAGCTGAAACAATGCCCAACTATCTAAGGCTGATGAGTTCTTAAGATTCTTACCCAACTTCCGACTTGCCAGTGTTCATGTCTCTGGGGCTCTGGAGGTGGAACTAGCCTCCAAATCTCTGTGCTGTGTCTGACCATTTAGGACAGGAGAGAGGACAGAGGAAGAGTCTTGCCTCTGTATTTAGACTTTCCACTCTCCTTGCATAGTTTCTGCCTATTTTTTTTTCCCTTAACCAATTTTTCTGGCAGCTGCACAGGAATGTCAAATAACCATATAGTTAAATGAGTTTCCATTTCTCTGTTCGCCTTCATTCCAAGCTCAGGATGCTGCCCATGAAACCAATTCAATTATCATAAAAAAGACTCTCTTTGTCTCTCTCCCTTTTCCCTCTTGTCCTTAAGGAGGGACTTGGCTCAAGCAGAGCATGGATAACACTCAACTGAAAGTTGACTTTAAGATAGAAAGATTGGGATATGTTGATGATCAGCCAATGTTAGTCTGATTCACTCCGAGGTCTTTCCATCAACCAATAGTTTATCAGCATCTGAAATTTCGAGACATTTTGTAAAGTGTTGTAGGAATACAAAAACCATTAGAACATAGGCAGTCCCTCAGCCTGGTATAGTGGGAAGAGAACAAGTGGAAATCAGAATAGAGTTGACCTGACCCTGTGCTGTAATTATATTAATAACCGCTTTCCCTCCACATTTCATTCTTTAAAATGGAGTATCCTGCTAGCAGTCCAGGGTGGCATGATGGACAGGCTTTTATTCTTGTGACACCACTCCATTCACTGTCCCAAAAACAGAGGTTCTCAGCTCAAGGATGAGGTTGGGCTGAGGTGATCAGATTATGTCTCTAACTTGTAAATTTAGAATGTTTAGGCCTGGCCTTGGAGTGCTAGCTTTAGCACTGGGATCAATGCTATGCTGAAGCAGAGCTAAGGGAAAGCTGAGGTTGAAAGGAACCGAAAGTAAAATTATTGCAGAAAATGCCAGTAGACACAGAAATGAATATAACAAGTATGCAGGGAGAAGCAAAAAATACGTGACAACTATTGAAAGAGAATAAAACAAAGGGAAAGAGAGGGGCAGGAGACGGGGAAAGAAGAGAGGGAGAGAAGTGACTAATGACTTTCTTATTAACATATGGCCTTGTACTTTTTTGCAAACTATTCCATGACATTTCTCAAAGTCTTATAGTGACCCTTGCTTTGACTTCAGATTATATGTTTTTATCCTTTGGAACTCAATTAACATTATACAGCAAATGTTGACTGGCATGTGACCTAGAACAGATCATACTACTTCTTTTCTCAGAGCTGTAACTTGCTTAACTTTTAGGATGGTGATAATTATTCCTCGATCACAGAACAGATGATAAGACCTGTGAAAATGCTATGGGGCTTGGTTGGCATTTATCTGTTTACTAGTGGTCTCTGAATCTGAATCTCCAGCCAGCACAGTGATGGAGAGAGATTAGAGGAATCTCTGAAGTTGGTGGGGGTTCAAGGGTCTTTGGAAAAGGTAAAACAGTGGCACATTTTGGCTGGGCTGTGAGATTAAAGATAGAAAACAAAAATTGGAGTACAGTCAATGACTTCAAGACAATGTTTAAGGATTCGAAATTCAAGTTGGTTTTATTATAATTTTAATCTCTTTAAGCCAAATACAGGTTACATGGGGAGGAAGGGTGGTATAAGATTTAACACAAATTTCCTCAGTCTTTCATATTCATGCCACCCCAGTACAAAATCTGCAATATTTTACTCTCTAAAATTTGCATTTGAAAAAGATTGGGATGTTTTCAAATATAAACTCATAGTATACTTTCTAATATATATTTGGAATATTATCCTCATAAATTAAGATAACCTAGTAAATTCTCTTGGCCCCTAATACTGTCCACATTAAGAATCAGCACATTTGAAATGCTATCTTCATGGACAGTATATACCCTACTTGTTACCAAAAGTAAGATGATTCTGAGGTACATTATAGTACAGTGTACTGTGTAGGTGTTAAGTGCAATGTCTGCCATGTGATGACCGTTTAATACATTCTTATGGAAAAAAATTAATCAGTAATGCTCCTTCTTAGTTTCCCATGATGATTAATAAAGTTCATTAGTTCTATCACTCCAGGAATTCTGATTCTATGCAGAAGAAGAATGAAGAAATGAGTAAGAGGAGAATAAGGAAAAGCAATTTTTATGTTTTTTTAAGAGAAAATCGGGCGATGTTCCAATCATAGAAACACACTGCTATTTAAGTACAAGTCTGACCCTACATTTTTAACCCCTGATATCTTATGATCTGCAACCCTGTCCATGCTCTTTTGATATTGAGTTTGCTGACCCTAATGAAAAAAATACCATCATTACATCGTTTAAGTTTAGAGAGGAAAAAAATAGATGAAAAATTAGAAGACAAGTTAAGAGCTTTATTCTAGTTATAAAAATGATACATGCTCACTATAGACAAAATAGAAAGTTCAGATATAAAAAGATAAACATCTGAAAACATTAATTTATAAGTAGGAAAAATCAGGGCAAATATAAAATGCATTTTATATTGGCCCAATGATAGGAATACACATTATAGAAAGAAAAAATCAATAAAGATATCTGCAAACGATATGGATTGAAACCACCCAGGCCACTAAATTTTGTCACCCCAGGGCCCCATATGATTTATTGTTATTGTTTTTAATAAGTAGAGGTGCTGACAAAATGTTCACACCACGATCTTGACTATGCCTTAGATTAGTAAAGGTTTTGATTGGTTCTGTCATGAACAGTTTATTCCTGGGGGCTTCCCCTTCTCACTACCATATCCCACAAAAAGAAACAGGTTAGAGATAAGAATCCTGTCTTATCTCTGGAATCTCCTTCCAAGTAGACACATAGCCCATTTCTGTTAAGTGAATCTTGTGAGAAAATTGGTAGGGCGATCAAAACAGCATTCGTGGGAAAAGTTTAAAACTCACTAAGTTTATATGATAGTAATTCTTGGTTTTCCCGGTAGATTTGACTCCGAAATACCTTATAATATGAAATAGAAGGTTATGTCGGCTACTTCTCTCTCTCTCTCTCTCTCTCTATCTATCTATCTCTCTATCTCTATCTCTATCTCTATCTCTATCTCTCTCGTTTTTTTCCAGAACTGAAGCAAAACAGTTCCCTCCTTTGGACGTTGCCTTAGTAAAGGTATTCCCCAAAATAGGTTTCCAAGCACACTGGGTATTTTCACTCACAGGAAAAGGGAAATGAATAAATTGTTCTCTCTGCAATTACACCAGGCTGGTCTATTGATACACAAGTGAATGAAATGTTTATACCCTGAGAGGGAGCCCCTCCATCATTCTCAAAATTATAGGCCCTCAGATCACCACTGAATGCCTAGCCCTAGAAAATTTGCAGAGATAGACGAAGAATGAGGGAAAGAGTACATAGCAGGCAGGAGTAAATAGCTGTATTTATAGCATTGTGTCATAATGGAAACATCAATCCTGTTTTCTGAGGAAACTACTGAAAATTCTAACCATAATATTGTCCTCTACTCTACTGCCAGATTGGCTTATAACTTATTTTTTTCAAAAAGCTAGAAGCTAAATTCTCAGTGCCATGCAGAGTACAACCTGAAGATGAAATTGTAAACAATTTCAAAGGCTCGTTTAACACAGAAACAGATATTTTCAGACATCAAACCATCGATCCCATGGTTGGTTTTTGAGGAGATCTCAGGGTCTGATGGATAGGTGAGGTAGAGGTGTACACCAGCATCTAGCTTTGTATTAGGCACATAATAAGCAATTATAATTTTTATTTATTTAAGCATTTAACAGATAGAATATCATAGTTAATTCAGGATATACCCATTTGTGCCACAAATGTTTCTGGAGTAAAAACCACCTTTCAGAGAATCTACCTCTATTTCATGTGTATGAAACATAATTTGGGGCAAACTGCAATGCTGTTTATGTTTATAAATACAGTCTTTTTACAACCACAAATCTAAATCTTGTCAACAGAAGAAAACCCAAACTCTGTAAAATAATTTAAAGACATTTATTCTGAATGGAACATGAGTAACTGTCACCCCAGGTAATCCATAAATTCAAGAAATCTTGAATAAATGGTCCTGAGGCAGTTGGATTACAATTTGGTTTTATACATTTTAGGGAGACAGGAATTACAGGTAAAATCATAAATCATAAATCAATACATGGAAGGTATACATTGGTTTAGCCCAAAAAAGTGGAATATCTTGAAGTGGGGGCAAGTATTACAGGTTATAGATGGGTTTAAAGATCCTTTGATTTGTAATTAGTTAAAAAAAAAGTAAATCTTTGTCTAAAGGCTTGGAATGTTTTAAGTTAAAATAAGGGAGTCTGTTAATCAGAGACAAGCCAGCAATATAGCAACTCAAGTGATCTCTTAAGCAAACTGATGGTCTGCAGGTATTTAAACTTTGCCTTGTGTGGCCTTAGATCTTGTTAATAATTTAGTATCTTATTGTCACAAACTATTTTGTCAGTCACATAATCTCCATTTTAACATTAATGCTGGTCAATTGTGTCTAACCTCCAAAAAAGAAGGGGGTATGATGAGGTATATCTGACCTCCCTTTCGATCATGGCCAGGAACTCAGTTTAAGGATTTTATGGGGTCCCCTTAGTCAAGAGGGGTTCCATGCACTTGGCAAGGGGTTTAGGATTTTATTTTTAGTTTACAGTCTAATAATCAGGCCAATCACAAGATCTACACTTGACAGCTCACAAGGACTTCATAAAAAACCAAAGCAGTATCTGATGACTTTATCTAAGTATCCTGCTTTTAAAAATCTCTATCTAAAATTTTTGCCTCTTCTTCACACAGGACTATTTTTATCTCCACAATTTCAACTTTTACGCAGTAGATGTCTCCAGCTTAGGTTTTTTTCTCCCTGAATTCTAGCTTTCATATAAATCAATATTTCAACATTATAGTTCATCTCTTCTACATCCTTCACATTCATCCTAAATCTGCACTTTCTTTATTCTCTATAAAAGGACTTCAAAAAATAGAAGTTAACTTTGCACCCCACTCCCAAATTTGAAAGATTCAGTCACTTAAGCTAGAAAAGTTAAATTTCTATGTGTATACTCATACAAAGTCCTAGTACATTAGTCCCCAAGTCTTATAAAATCTACCTTCTAAACACCTTTGTTATGTTCTCTCCTCTCTACATCTTCTACATCTCCTTTAATTTTGTTCCAGACTGCTTTAATGTTACTTCATTTTTCATCATCCTTCATAGCCCATCTGTCAAAATGCCACAATGTTAGTGTTTTGATATGTGGATATGATCATGTCACTCTTCAGCTTAATAAAACCTTAATGCTGTCCAATGTTCAATTAGGTCAATATCAAACTCCTTAAAATGGCAAATGGCATTCAGGTCCTTTCACAGACAAAAGTCAATGTAGGCCCACTAAGATGTAAGTTCCATGAGGGTGTGTATTATTTTAGTTTTGTTCACTGCTATATTTCCACTGCTTAGGAACAGTGCCTGGTAAGTAGCGCCAAATCTAAGGCTCAATAACTGTTTGCTAAATGAATAAATATGTTTATCCTTACCTTTTTTCCTTTCCTCCTAGGCCCCTAATGTTGACTATCCCTGGTATGCCCTACTCTTACCTACTACCTTGTTCTCCCTGAGAATTTCAAGCTTATCTTGAAATCCTAAATTTAAATGTTAACTATTTATGTGACATTTTCTCTACCTTTTCAGTAAATATTTACAAAAAATATTCTCCTACCAACATATTCTGTATAGACATCTACTATCCCACTTAATACAACTTACTGAAAATATTTGTGTGTATCTTTAGAGAATGTCTTGCACATTTACTCACCCCTAAATTCTAATAAAATGCTGAATACATAAACATCATTCTATAAATATTTGGTGAACCAAAGACTAAGTAGCCAAGGTTTCAGAGGTCTATGAGAAATCAGTATTTTAAAAAAAACATGAAGCAAAATATAAAATGACAAATGTGGTTAAGAGAAAACACAAAGTACGGTTAAAAATTAAAAATAAATATGTCTTTAAAAAAAAAAAACTTTATATATTCTAACTTCTAGATGCCATAGGACAAGTCTGGGCATAGGTAGCATGAAGTGTTGACATTTAAGATAACTGCCAAGTAAATAAATAGCTATTTGAAATAAACTCTATTTTAGAAGTTATTTTGTAAACAAATTGTGTGCTGTTTGAAAAATATTTCCTAAAAGAAAGAAAGGAGACAAAAGGTGGAAAGGAAGAAAGGAAAGAAGGGGTAGGAAGAAGTAAGGAAGAAGAAAAAAAGAAAAATAATGCTTTTATTCTCAAGTCATTCCACTGGATCTAATTAAATACAAAATAGGCTAGAAATTGTATATATGGTGCTGCTGAAAAAAATAAAATTTAGCAACGTATATTCCTCTGAGCACCAGTAAATTATCTCCTATCCTGAGAAATGTTCTCTACCAGAAGTTGTACGTTGTTGTACATTACAGTTTATGGGTCTAGCTTTGCTCTGAAATGCAGGGTAAATGGGAGAAAGAATGCTAACCATCTGTAAATTAAAAAAAAAAAAAAATTGGTGGGAGGGACTCCCAAATTCCCATCCACATATGTATACACTTACCTGCATTGGCCTCAGAATGCATCAGGCAATTCTATCACTGTTTCAGGCAATGTAGACCACTGATAGGATAAAAGTGCTTAAAATTCCTCCTTTTAACTTTTTACAGAGAAAACAAACAGCCAGAGAAACATGTTCCAACTCATTTCTTATACCTTCTCTTTTACTATATAGGTTTTGCTGCATACATCAAACAAGTGCCATGCAATTTTTTTTTTTTTTTTTTTAGCTTACCTGGGATCACTAGCTAATTGAGACAAATTAATTGGGAATTGATTATGCTTGGGTACTAGTGTGGTAATGATATCACTCATTGAAAAACTATGCATTTGTTTTCTCTACACATATAGAACTGAACTAACCCATGATAAAGAGAATTTTAATGTAGTCCCCAAATAAGCACTTCTAATCAAGAGATACTTGTTATTAAATTTATATCATTTCTTCACTCTGTCTTCTCTTTCAAGTTCTCATTTGTGTCTTTTCCTTCTTTTATCTGCTCATGATTCTTTTGACTCCTCTTGCTTCATTTAATGAGACAGCACTTACAGGAGACATGGCAGAGACTGGATGCAGGGGTTTGAAGATTGGGTGCTGGGGTTAAAGTAAACAACCCTCAAGCCAAAGCTAACTAGAGGGGCTGATAACCTCAGGCAAGAACTGGCTTCAATCAGCTTGTCAGCTATCTCTCTCACTCTGTCACCTTCCATGAACTTTGGCTAATTAAAATATCATTTGCATTGCAGTTTTAAAATTTCTTTGCCCTTGAAATCACCAGGACAGTTCCAAGACAACCACATAAAGTACGAAAGTGGGAGGGAACCTAATTCTAGGAATTACTACCCAAATTCTTAGTAAAATCCAACCCTTGGGTTTGAATATTCCTCCCCTCAATTAATAAAACTACAAAAGATCTTAAACCACTTCCTCTCAGGGCCGCTGCTCTCTTTCAAGCCTACCCACTCTTGTTTCCTGAGAATGTACCTTCAGTTTCAACAGAAGCTGTCACTTGCTTGGCTTAAACGGTGCATCCTGAAATTCTTTTCCTGATAACCACCAAGAATTTGGAAAAACCTCCACTTGGAGGCTGGTAACACTAAGATTGACAATTGAATCAGTGTAACTGAAAAATTGTCTTCTTCACCTTGTGGTCCTTGACCACTCACAGGACTTTGCTAAGCCCAGGCAGTATTGAATCTATCAATTAAGTCCAGAGGAGAGAGAATCCTTTTTCTCCTTCTCTTTATCGCTCTCCAATCTTAGGCATATGGCTCCCTAGACATCCCTCCTGGATTGAGCATCAGCAAATCTAAAATCAAACCACTTTGCCAATGGAGATAAGCATGAGGAAGTGAAGATCTAAATGATCCCTTAAATCTCTAGTAAAAAAGATGATTTTAGATTGCTTGATGACTGTCACCAGACTTCCTTCTACATCAGATTTAAAACCCCTTTTTACTTTCCTAAATGGTGCCTGGATGCTTTTTCCTTATGTCTTTTTCCATTCTTGGAATACCCTCTACAGATGGTTTGATAAGCTGCCAGCTAATTTAAATTAATTTTGCCAAATTGAGAAGAAGTAAATGTCCCTTTCTGAGATAACAGAATTTCTCCTCCAGATCACCAGAAATAACCAGGGAGAATGATTAGCCATGTAGTAGATTCCCATGGTATGTGGCACTCTTAGACTGTCACAGATGTTTTCTACTAATAGGATTTTGTGTTCCATGACAAAAATTCTTACATGTCTGTTATTTTTTTTCAAACCATAAAATTACAACTAACATGTTTGGTTTGTATTCTGAAGAAACTAATTTTCTCCCAAAGGAGAACCTTGGGAAAATATTCTGGTAAAGAAAATGATTCATTTTTAAATGTCTCATTACAGTTTAAAAAAAATGATTCTACCATATTCAACCTATAAATAAAATAACTCATAATTGACAAAATATCTTTTAATTTAAATTTAGAACAAGGCTTAAATATCAAAGAGGAAAAATATCGGTGCCATTATCAAAAATCCTCCAGTAACTGCAATAGTTAGGTGCTCTGAAGTTTATTTGTAAATATAGTAGGTAAAAAATAGTGAGGAAATCAAAAGCAAAGCAAAATCTGGATTTGATGGTACCAGGGTATTTTCTAAAATAACTAATATTATTCTATGGGATTACTTATACATTTTAGAGCTATATCCATTTAAGGAATTAAAATATACTCTGGGACAATTCTTACCATTCATCCAAATCTTTTAAAACTCAGAATAGTTAGATCATCTTCACTTGCTTAGTAAAAATGAAATAGGATTTCAATGTGTATAAAAAATTAAAATAGGATTTCATTTTCTCCAGTTTAATGCTATTATAAAAATTTAAAGGGAAAGAATGCCATTAATAACCATCAAATCTGACTCTTTATTTCAGATTAAGAACTGAAATAAAGTTTACTTTTGCCCTATAATTATAATAACACCTTTCATTTTCTAACACTTTATAAGTTACAAAGAAATTTCATGTAGATTATCTTCTTTATTTCTTAAACAGCTTTAAAGGTAATTTATATCATTTTATAAAATGAAAAATAAAAGACTACATGAGAAGATAGAGCTAGAGTATTAGACGTGATATCTACAAAATTTAAATAATGCACACATACACACCACACAAATTCACTCATTTCATTCATTAAAGTTTGCTTTAATCTACTCAAGAAAGGAAGTTTTATGAAGAATTAATGCAATGATTTTTATATGGAAATAGATGCTGCTGACTTCAGGTATTGGCCAAGACAGAATAACTGATACTGGACTTGGTTTACTACTAAAAACAACTCTAAAACTGAACAAAATATATAAAGCAACAGTATCCATCCACCTTGAACAAGTAGCACAGAACTATGACCCTTGAAAGAAGAAAAGAAAAAGTGAGGTGAGCTTATGAATCATATCGAAATTGCCTTGGCTTTTTTGCTTGAGCACTTTCCTGAAGTGGAACAGGAAAGTGGACAAGAAGTGGAGAAGCAGTTTTGATGAGCTAAAAGCAGAGGCAAGAGTAGTTCCAGGATACTGAAGAAAAGCAGCTAGAATTTATGATAGAGTACCTGAAAAGATGGAATGCGTGCAGAACTGCAACCCAAGTGTCTGTGTGGGCAGTCACATAGTGAGATTACACAAGACCTAGCAGACAGTCCTGCCAGAGGACTGACAGCTGAATAGCAATATCAGTGACTTAATAGCAATAGGATATTTTACAGTTTCATCTGAATCAAAGTGTGAAAAGTTCATTGAACATATCTGGCATTCAGTTAAGTCAGCAGAAAGTTCACAACTAGAAAACAAAAAACATACAGTGGAGTAATAAGCATGCCCTAGAACTAAGTTCATATCTAAAATACATAAATAAAGAATTAAAACAATTTTGACAGAAAGAATGTCAGTAATTTAATAATATAATCAATACTCTATGCAGTTTGTATATACAATGTCCAATGAGTAACCATATATAATCAGGCATTTGAAGAGACAGCAATGGATAAAAAGATGGCAAAATTAAGCATAAGACAAACAGAAATATTTGACAAAATGGCAATATTAAAGTATTCCCTATCAACAATTACTTTAAATGTAAATGGGCTAAATAAATGAGATAGAGACTACAAAAACACAAGAAAAGATCAATGAAATTAAGTTGAATTTTTGAATAGATAAAAATAAATTGACAAGCCATTAACTAGGCTGATAAAAAAAGAGAAGACTCAAAAAAATAAGATCAGAAATGAAAGAGAAGACATTACAAGTAATACCATAGAAATACACAGAATTGTAGGAGACTACTATGAACAATTATTCACCAACAAATTGGATAAGCTAGAAAAAAAGGATACATTTTCTAGAAACATATAAAGTATCAGTACCGAACATGAAGAAATAGACAATCCGAACAGACCTATAACACATAAGGAGATTGAATCAGTAAAAAAAATTCCCATCAAAGATAAACCCAGGATCAGATGGCTTCACTATCAAATTCTACCAAACATTTAAAGAAAAACTTATACAAATCCTTTCAATACTTTTCCAAAAAATTAAAGAAGAAAGAATACTTGCAAAGTCATTTTATGAGGCCAACATTACCCTGATACCAAAGCTAGAAAAGGACATTCAAAATAAAGAAAATTACAGATTAATATCCCTGATGAACATAGATGTAAAAATCTTTAACAAAGTACTAGCAAACTGAATCCAGCATCATATTAAAGGATCATTCACCATGCTTTAGTTAGATTTATTCCAGTGATCCAAGGTTAATTAAACATATGGAAACTTATATGTAATACATCACAATAATAGAACAAAGTACAAAAACCATATGATCATCTCAATAGATAAATAAAAAGCATTTTGACAAAATTCAACATTTTTTCATGACAAAAACTTTTAACTAATTAGGTAGAGTGGACAACCTAGATTTTCTCATGAAAAAAATAAAAAGAACTATGATCCCATGCCTTATACTATGAACAAATATTAATTCAAAATGGATCGTAGGCATAAATGTAAGATTAATAATACAAAGCTTCTAGAAGAAAACATAGATATAGGTATGTAAATCTACCTATAGGTATAGGTAAAGGATATCAGTGTAGGTATAGATACAAATTTTTATGATTTGTAGAAGACAAACATTTCTAAGAAAATATATAAAAAACAATAATTCAAGGAGAGACTGAAAAAAGATAAATTAGACTAACAATATTAATAAGTTTCTATATCAAATAATTATTCAGAAAACAAATATTCAAACAATAGATTGAAAAGAAATATCTGCAAAAATCAGGCATGGTGTGAAAATTCTTATAACTTAATAAAATAACTAGCATAGTAAATTAAAAATTTTAAAATCCTGAAAACACACTTTATAAAAGAAGATATTCAGTAGTCAGTAGGCACATGAGATCATCAGCCAAAGGCAAAATAGTGAAAATTAAAATTTTAATGTACTACCATACATCTACCAGAATGCCTCAAATGAAAATTAAAAAAAAAAAAAAGACAGAAAAAAAGCCTGAGACCACCAAATGGTGGCCAAGTTGTAGTTTAGATAGAACTTTGATACATTTGTGATGGGAATGTAAAGTGATGCAACCACATTGAAAAATGCTTTAGAAGTTTCTTATAAAGTTAAATATACAACAATCCCATAACCCTGCAGTTATGTTCTATGATATTTACTCTAGAGAAATGAAAACATATATCTATAAAAAGACTTGTACAAGAACACTCATAGCAGTGATATTCAGAATAATCCAAGACTGGAAACGATAAAAATGTCCAAAGAAGAAAAAACATAAAGATGTAATAGCATTTATTCAATGGAATATGACTCATAGATAGATAGCTATCACATGCTAAAAGAACAAAATCAGAAACAAACACAAAAATATATAATATATGGCTTGTGTATATGAAGTTATAGAATAGGCAAAACTAATGTAGGCTGAAAAAAAATTAGAAAAAATGGCTCTTCCAAGGAGAGGAGGGGGATTGACTTGGAGGCATATAAGGGAGCTTTCTGTAGAGATAGAATTATAGGTTTTCTTTTTTTTTTTTTAGTGATGTGGGTTGCATGGGTATTTACTTCTCAAAACCTGTTTAATCATATATGTAAAATTTATGCATTGCACTGTGTATGAATTTTATCTCAAACAGAAAAAAACCTAAAAAACATTGAATTCAAATTTGTTTTGCTTTTCACAGTGGTATGTGTTGGCAATTCTAACAGTAATTTTTCAGTACTGTATTTTAGGTCTGAGCTTGGAAGACTGAGAATAATAATAAATGACTTATTTGAGAGGGAAATTGCAAATAAGCTTAAGTGAGAAATTAGATTATAGCCTGCACCATAGAATTATTTTTGTGGATTCATTTATATATAATCCAAACTTTAATTGCTGAGGAGACCTAAAAACATTATCACACAAGAGGCTGGGAAAAGAAAAAAAAATTGAGAAGAGCGTATTCAGTCTGTTTGCCCATTTTTAAATCAGATTATTTGGGTTTTTACTATTTAGTTGAGTTCCTTGTATATTCTAGTCCTTTATCAGTTGAATAGTTTACAAATGTTTTCTTCCATTCTGTAAATTGTCTCTTCATTTTGTTCATTGTTTTCTTTGCTATGAAGAAACTTTTTAACTTGATGTGATTCCATTTGTCCATTTTTGCTTTGGTTGCCTGTACTTTTGAGGTCTTATTCAAGAAATCTTTGCCCAGACCAATTTCCTGAACAATGTCCCCAGTGCTTTTTCTAATACATACATAGTTTCAGGTTTTACATTTAAGTCTTTAATCTACTTGGTTTTGATTTTTGTATATGGTGAGAGATGGGGTCTAGTTTTTTTCTTCTGCATATGGGTATCCAGTTTTTCCTAACACCATTTATTGAAGATACTGTCTTTTACTCAGCGTATATTTTTGGAACTATTGTTGGAAATGAGCTGACTGCAAATGTGTGGATTCATTTCTGGGTTCTCTATTCTTTTCCATTGGTGTATGTGTCTGCCTTCCATGCCAGTGCCATGCTGTTTTGACTACTAAAACTTTGAAGTATAATTTGAAGTCAGATAATGTGATGCCTCCAACTTTCTTCTTTTTGCTCAGGATATCATGGCCATTCTGGATCTTTTGTTGTTCCATGTGAATTTTAGGATTGCTTTTCTGTTTCTATAAAGAAAGTTATTAGTATTTTGAAAGGGATTGCATTGAATCTGTAGATCTCTTTGGGTAGTATGGGCATTTTAACAATATTGATTCTTTTGACCCAGGAACATGGGATATTTTTCTATATTTTTGTGTACTTTTCAATTTCTTTCATTAATGTTTTATAGTTTCCTGTAGAGATCATTCACTTCTTTGGTTAAGTTTTTCCCTATGTATTTTATTTTTTTGTAGCTATTGTAAAGGGATTGTGTTCTTGTTTACTTTTTTGGAGTGTTCACCTTTGGCATATAGAAATGCTACTGATTTTTTGTGTGTTAATTTTGTATCGTATGTATTCATTTTGAACTGATAAATGAATTCAGCAACTTTACTAAATTCATTTTAGTAAAGTTAGAACTTTACTAAACAGTTCTAATTGTTTTTTGGTAAAGTCATTAGGTTATTTTTAAATATAAGATTATATTGTCTGCAAACAAGGATACTTTGACTTCTTCTTTTACAATGCGTATGCCTTTTATTTCTTTCTCTTATCTAATTGCTATGGCTAGGACTTCCAGTACTATGTTGGATAAAAGTAGAGAAAGTAAACATTCTTGTCTTTTCCAGATTTTAAAGGAAAAGCTTTCAGTTTTTTCCTGTTCACTGTGATACTAGCTGTGGGTTTGTCATAAATGACCTTTACCAAATGGCCAACAGGCATATGAAAACTTACTAAACAGCACTAATCATCAGAAGAATGCAAATAAAAACCACAATGAGTTATCATACCCCAATTGAAATGGCTTTTATCAAGAAGACCAAAAATAACAATGGATACATGTAAAGATGAAGAGAAAGGAATGCTCTGCCACTGGTGGAAATGTAAATTAGTACAGCCACAATAGAAAACAGTAGGGAGGTTTCTCAAATAAATAAAAATAGAACTACCACATGGTCTAGAACTCCCACTGCTGAGTATATATCCAAAAGAATAAAAATCAGTATATCAAAGAGACATCTGTGCTTAGCAAAGACTTGGAACCAACCTAAGTGTCCAACAGTGTATGAATGGGTAAAGAAAATATGGTACCTACACACAATGGAATAGTATTCACCCATAAAAAGAAAAAATCTTGTCATTTCCAACAATATAGATGGAATAGGAGACGTTACATTAAGTGAAATAAAGCCAGGCACAGAAAGACAAATATCACATGTTCTCACTTATGTGTGACAGCTAAAAGTATTAATCTCATACAGGTAGAGAGTAAATTGATGGTTACCAGAAGCTGGGAAAGGTAATGGGAAGGAGGCAATAAAGAAGAGTTAGTTAATGTGTACAAAAATGGAGTTAGGTAGTGGGGAAAAGGTCTAGTGCTCAATGGCACAATAGGGCAACTATGGATAACAATAATTTATTGCACATTTTAAAATAACACACTAAAGGAACAGAATTGGGATGTTCCCAACACAAAGAAATGATAAATATTTGAGATGATGGACATGCCAATTATCCTGCTTTGATCATTACACAATATATGCTTGTATCAAATATCACATGTACCCTTGCATACAAATGTTTATTGCATGCAATAATGTTATTGTTCACAATGGCAAAGATGTGGAATCAACCCAAGTTCCCAACAATTCATGAGTGCATTAATAAAATGTGGTATATGTATACCACGGAGTACTACTCAGCCATAAAAAATGAATTAATGCCTTCTGTAACAATCTGGATGGAACTCAAGACCATTCTCCTAAGTGAAGGATTGCAAGAATGGAAAAAACACCACACATACTCATTATTAAATTGGAACTAACCGAATGGCACTTATGTGCACAATAGGAAGTAAAAAGTGATAAAAATCAAACAGGTGGAAGGGGGGAAGAGGGGAGATGGGTGATATCATACCTAACAGGTACAGTGTATACTATCTTACAACTTTGTCTCAAGCAGTACAGAAGCAATCCATGTAACCACAATACTTATACCTCTATAATATTCTGAAATAAAAATAAAATAAAATAAAAATATCACATGCACCATATAAATATGTACAACTATTATGTACCTATAAATATTAAAAATAAGGAGACTAAGCAGAAACAAAAAGTAAAAGTAAAAAAAAGGAGAAAAATTTAAGCTGATCCTGTGACATCTTCTTGCAACTAAAAGTAAGGAAGTGCTCAAAAAATGAAAGAATCACATGAAAAAAACACAGTAGCCAGTTTGGAAAAAACCTCAACTGGCCACCTCTAGGATAATTTGATCGCAAAATAAAAATAAATGATAGCAACGAATTATAACTCATTTAATAAAATAGAATGTATAAGTCCATATTGACATACATAAATGGGAAAAATAAGTAACTGGAGAAGGTAAATTTCTTCTTATAGTAGTATACCAATGGTAGCTAATGGATGAGGAATTTTAAAAAAAAATATGAATGTGTGCTAAAACTACGTCATGAAAGTTAGTATGAAACAGGATATTTATAGTTTAACATTATTGCCCTATAAGTTACTTATTAATTACAAAGGGAAAATAGTAATGTTTCATTGAAGGAATCTAGTAGACACAACCTTAATCAAGTGACAAGAATAATATCACCAATTTTGACAAACAAATATCGTCTCTCCATATGATACACTCAGAGGATATACAATTACCTTTGTTAGTACCCCTGATACTAACAAATTACTTAAATATAATCATCAGGAAACAGCAGACAAACTCAAACTGAGAGACATTTTACAAAATATCTGACCTGTACTCATCAAACAAATATGTCAAAGTGAAGAAAGACAAAACTAAAGTGTTCCAATTCAAAGAAAACTAAAGGGAAACAAGAGAGCAATGCAATGCATGGACCTGTATTAGATCTTGGACCAGGAAAAAAAATAATTATAAAAAAATATTATTGAAACAACTGACAAAACCTGAATATGGGCTATAGATAAAATTATATTGTATCAAGGTAAAATTTTCACATTTTGATACTAGTATTATGATAATACAAGAAATGCTCACGAAGTATTTTGATGTACAGAGGTACTATGTCTCCAACTTACTCTCAAATGGCTCATAAAAAATTCATATACATACTTACAGAAAGAATGACACAGCAAACAGGGGAAAATGAAAATTAACAGTGAATCTTAGCAAATAGTGTATATGGGAGTTCCCTGTACTATTCCTGAGTTTTTCCATAAATTTGAAATACTATAATAAAAATGACAAGCAAAATATATATACTATTAATTAAAGATAATTATCTTTATGTTTTGAAGGAGAAGATTTTCTACCAATAAACATCATGATCACAATATATATGACTGAATATGTACATAAAATAATTGTAAAATCTGCTTTATAATATAGACATTTAACTCACTTAGATGGATATCTTAATTAATATGCATAAATTACTATGAATTAGTTTATTTGTATCCACACATATTGTTTACAAATAGGATCGTTTCAACATTTTTTCCAAAATTATATTGTGCCTTTTGTGATTAAGGAACTAAAAATTCAAGGAATTTAAGAGATTGGTATTTAATTAAGCTTCCTATATTAAAAAGGAAAATATCTCACAACTTTGAAGTAAATAGATAGTTTAGGATTTTTCCAGAGGTAGAAGTGTAGGAATGAAATCTCTCACTGTATATTGAAATGGTGTATTTTAAAATGCATACTTTACATTTTGAAAATAAAATTTAACAAGTTCTCTTGGGAGTATTGTGCTTGGAAGAGGAAATGCTATAGTTCTGACTTAATTCACTTCACTAAACATAACTTTAAAACACTTTTGTCCTTGAAATGTGATAGTTACACTGCAGTTTTAATTTAGTAACAAAATCTTCTTCATCAATGATAGCATGATGCAAATTGAATAACCCATGGATTTAATTCCAAATCCAAACTTTTGTGAGTATTTTATTGATTATTCAAGCTCAAGCTAGAATTTCAAGTATTATATGCATATAGATAAATAATTGGCAAATACTAAATTGTGTTTTATTTAACATTCTTCTGGCATAGTTATTTGTTTAAATAAGACTACCTGTTTCTTTTTGAATGTTATATGTTCAGCCATGTCATCATGGTCAACACCAAAAGTAATAACATTAGGAACAGTGGAGAAAAAGAAAGAAACAGCAAGCAAAAAATGGGTAAATATAGCAGACTTTCCTTCTCTTCTTGAGTTTTCTAACTTATGTTTGATGGTCAAAACAAACATTGAAAGAATGCATGATATAGAACTAAATGTATGTGGAAGAATATTGACGACACTTATGTTATAAATAGGGGAGAGTAAGGGAACGCAAAGAGAGGTAAGGTTTCTAAATTACACTCAAAGATAAAGTCAGTAGGCAGGCATAAATTATATGTAGATTATATGATACCTAGAGAAATAACCAAAATAGTGTACAGAGATAAAAAACTAAAACACTATAGATAGATCGAAATTTAATTCTAAAAAGAAATCCAAGTAACCTACAGGAAAACAGAAGAATGAAAACCAGGTGAGAAACCAAAACAAATAAAAATAATACAAAAATAAATAGCACTTTTAAGCCCTAAAAACCAATAATTGAATGAAATATAAATATTCTAAATATAACAATTAAAACACAGAGATTGACAGTAAGAACTGTGACCCCCAAAAAAATTCTGTCTGTAAAAAACTAACTTCAAATATAACAATATAGGTTGATTGAAAGTAATAAGATAGATAAAGTTATAGCATGCAACATTAACCAAAGGAAAGCAAGAGTGGCTATACTAATATAAAATAAAGTAGACTTCAGAACATGGTAAATTACCAGAGACAGAAAAAAACATTTTATGACATAATATTCATACTACCAGAAAACATAATGATCTTAAAGATGTATGTAAGAAACAAGAGAACCGAACTATTTTAAATAAAAAAGGATAGAACTGAACGGAGAAATAGATAAGTCTGCAATTATAATTGGAGACCTCAATACTCTTCTATCATAGTTGAAAGAACAACTAGATTATAGATAAGCAAGAATATAAAAGAACTCAACAGCACTATAAGCCAATAGAGTTTAATCAACATTTATAGAATACTTTACCCAACAGCAATGGAATGGAAATTCTTTTTAAGTACCTATATATAATGTAGCATCATAGGCTATATTCTGTGTCATATAATAAATTCAAGAAATTTAAAAAAACAGAGTATGTTTTCCAAGCACAGTGGAATCAAACTGGAATTCAATAACAGATAGTAGACAGGAAAATCTCCAAATATGTGAAAACTAAACATAACACTTCTAACTATGCCTTGAGTCAATGCAGATATCCCAAGGGGGAAAAAATACCACATTGAACAAAATAAAAATCTAAATATAACATGTTAAAATTTTTCACATAGATGAAACAGTATTGAGAGGGAAATTTACAGCATTAAGTGCATGCATTGCAAACGATGAAAATCTCAAATCAATAATCTAAGATCCCTCCTAAAGACCTTAGAAGGTAAGAGCAAAATAAGTCCAAATCAAGCAGAAGAAAGGAAACAAATATAAGAAAATAAATCAATAAAATTGAAACACAAAACTGTAGAGAAAACTAATGAAACAAAAAGTTGGTTCTTTGAAAACATTAATATTATAAAATGACACACCTTAGTAAGATTGACAAAGAAAAAAACGAAGACATAAATCATCAATATCATGAATGAAACAAGGAATTTCACTACAGACTTTATAGACATCAAAAATATAATTAGCCAATATCAGGGAAAAAATCTATACCATAAATTTAACAACTTACATAACATTTGTCAATTTTTACAATTCATTGAAAAGCACAATCACAACTCACCCAATATAAAGTAGATAATTGGTATGGTTGTATTAACAGTTAAAGAAATCAAATTCATAGTTAAATAAATCCCTAAAGAAAAAGTAACCAGGCTCAGAAGGTTTTACTGAAGATACTACAAAATATTCAAAGAATAATGAACACCGGTATTACATACTCTCTTCCAGAAAGTAGCTAAGATGATGTAACACTTCACAATTCATTTCATATAATATCAACCTGATACAGAAGAGAAAGAAAGAGAGAGAGAGAGAGAGAGAGAGAGAGAGAGAGAGAGAGAGAGAGAAAGAAAGAAAGAAAGAAAGAAAGAAAGAAAGAAAGAAAGAAAGAAAGAAAGAAAGGACAAAGAAAAGAAAGGAGAGGAAAGGAGAAAAGCAAAGAAGGAAAACTATGGACCAATAGCTGAGCAATGATTTTGCAAAAATCCTTAACAAAATATTAACAAATGGAATTCAGCTATGTATAAAAATAATTATGCACCATTACCATGTAGTGTTTATTCCCCAGATACAAAGCTAGTAACACATTAAAAAATAAAGTAATCTACATATTAACAAGCTAAAGAATAAAAAAGAAAGATGAACATATCGGTCTATACATAGAAGACATAGAAAACTCAACAGCCACTAATGATGAAACCTCTCAGAATTATAGTCATAAAGGGAATTTTCTGAATTCAATACAAAGCACCTACAAAAAATTCACAAACAAAATAATCTATAGATAATATTTTTCTTAATGACTTAAGACTGAATGCTTTTTCAATAAGATCAGAAACAGAAACAAAGTAAGTTTGTCTACTCCAGCCACTCCTACTCAACATAGTGCTAGAAATTATAGACAGCTATGTCAACCAAAGAAAATAAAGATCTTACAGATCAGTCAGGAAGAAATAAATCTCTCCCTTTTTGCAAATGGCATGGTTATCTACATAGAAAATCCCAAGATATTTACAAAATAATATGCAATCAAAAATTCTAGAATGAAAAAGTTAGTTTAGTAAAGTGGCAGGATGTAAGATAAACATACAAATATTATTTATATTTCTGTATGCTATTGATTAATACATGGGCATCAAGATTAAAAATACATTGTTATTTATAATTGCTCAAGAAATGAAATAGTGATATGTAAATCTAACAATGTATACGTAGTGCTTGGATGCTGAAATCTATATATCCTTGATGAAAGTAAACAGAAAAGATGTAAGTGAGTGGAGATGCATATAGTATGTCTTCAACATCATCAATAGGTTTTGAAAACTGCAAGTCTAAAGAAAACAACATAAAACAAAACTAATAGTATCATAGGCTAATTGATATAAAAAAGTTCCCATGGCATATTTCTGGTCACAAACATATCGCCAAACTTCTAATAAACACCAAAATACTTCTAATATGAAACGTTGAAATAATTTGAACTATGTGTATCATATAAGAAGAATTAATAAGAAAACAAGTAAGATATTTATTACCAAATTTTTCTAGTTTAGGGCCACATCTGGGTGCAAGGTGGGAACCAACCTTGGACGTGATGTCATCCCATCATAGGGAACATTCACACACACAGCCCAACACTCACTAATACTAGAACAATTTAAATATGACAATCAACCTAAAGTGCAACTCTTTGGGATGTGGGAGCAAACTAAACTATCCAGAGAAAACTCATACAGACATGCAGAGAACGTGCATACTCTACACAGACAGAGGCCCTGGCCGGAATTCAATATTTTTTCTCGTTAACATTAACAAAATAATGTTCAATGAAATATTACTTGGCATGTGCTGTACTGTGTTCACTAATTTGAAGACCTGATATACTAAAGATTAATACAATTTCTTTCAAAATTAAAACAAGATATTTTGTAGATATAGACAATAATACCCTAACACTTATATGGAAAAACAAAAGAACTAGAAGAGCTCAAATAAACTTTTGAAAAACAAGAATAATATGAGAAGAATCAGTGTAATCTTTTTAAAATTGTATTATGTAGCTACAGGAAACAAAATTGTGTTGTATTGGTGGAGGAATAGACCCATAAATCCATGGAACAGAAGAGACATAAAAAAAATAGGCCCATAAAAATATGCCTAACTGCTTCTTGAAAAAGATGGAAAATTAGACATCTAAAAAAAGAGCATTGATCTGAGTCCTCATACTTTATACAAATATTGACTTAGTATGGATCACAGACAAATTTATAAGCTAAAACTATAAAACTTTTAGAAAAAAATAGAAAATCTTTGTGTTCTAGCGCTAGGCATATATTTTTTAGACTCAGGACAAAATGACAATCTACAAAGGGAAAATTCGATACATTGTATTCATTAAAATTAAAAAACAAAACAAAATTTATGTTCTGTGAAATACCATGCCAAAAAATGTAAAGCAGTGCTACTTCCTACGCAAAAATGTTTTTAAACTGCATAACCAACAAAGCACTAGCACCTAGAATATATAAAGATCACTCAAAATGTAACAATAAAAACAAAAACAAATATAATTAGAAAACTGGCAAATACAGAAAGAGACAGTTCTTTGAAGAAGATATGCATATGGCAAATAATCATGTGAAAAGATGTTTAGCACCAGCATCATTACCATCCTTCAACTACCATAAGACCAAACAATTGCACTATTGGGAATTTATCACAGAAAAACAAAGACATATTCACACAAGGATCTGCACAAAAATGTTTTTAGCAACTTTATCTATACCAGTCAAAAGCTGGAAACAAGATATTCTTCAACAGGTGATTGGTTGTCTTGGTCAGTGTGGGCTGCTATAACAAAATAACTTAGATTGGGCCATTTATAAGCAACAAAAATATATTTCTCACAGTTCTGGAGAGTGGGAAGTCCAAGAACAAAGCACCAGCAGATTTGTTATCTGGGAAGGACCTGCTCCTCACTGAAGCACCTTCTGTGCCCTCACGTGGCAGAAGGGCAAGGCAGCTCCCTTCAAACTCTCTCATAAAGGCATTAATCCCATTCATGAGTCGGAGCCCCTTGTGACTTAATCACTTCTCAAAGGCCCCCAACTCTCAATCCTATCGAACTAGGGGTAAGATTTCTACATATGAATTTTGGAGGGACACAAACGTTCAGACTGTAACAAAGGTTAAACAATCTGTGAAAGATCCTGTATTAATCAGGGTTCTCAAGAGAAACAGAACTAATAGGGGATAAACAGACACATACACACACACATACAGCCACACATACAAAGAGAGAGAGAGATAAGATGAGATTTATTATGGGAATTGGCTTACATAATTATAGAGGCCACAAAGTCCCATGATACTCTGTCATTCTATCTACAAGCTGAAGATCTAGGGAAGGTGGTGGTATAATTCAATGTGAGTCCAACGGCCTGAAGACCTGTGGGAAGCTGCCAGTGAAAGTGCGAGAGTCTAAAGGCCCAAGTTCTTAGGGTTCTGATGTCTGCGGGCTGGAGAAGATGGATGTCCCAGTTTCAGAAGAGAGTAAATTCAGCCTTCTTTTGCCTTTTTGTTCCATGTAGTCCTCAAGGAATTGGCTGATGACAGCCCATACTGGTGAGGGTGATCTTTATTTAGTTTGCTAACTCAAATGTTGATATTTTTTAAAAACACCCTCACAGACCTATACAGAAATAATGTTTTGCCATCTATCTGGGTGTCCTTTAAGCCAGTCAAGTTGACTTCTAAAATTAACCGTCATACGTCATACCATGGAATACTGCTCACCAATAAAATGGAATTAAATATTGATACACACAACAACACGGATGAATCTCCTGGGAATCGTGCTGAGTAAAAAAAAAAAATCAAATTGAAAAATGTTAAATACTGCAGATTTCATTTCATACCATTCTTGTGAAAAAATTATAAAAATGAAGAACAGATTATTGCTTGCCAGGGGTTAAACAGAGAGTGGGTGAGAGGGAAATGGGTGTGATAAGAAAAGGGCTATATAAGGGATTCTTCTGGTGATGAAAATGTTCTGCATGTTGACTATATCAAAGTCAGTTGCCTGGTTATAATATTTTACTATAGTTTTGCAAGATAATAAATGTGGGTAAATGGCACATGGGACTTTTCTGTATAATTTCTTACAACTATAGATGATTCTACACTTATCACAATATAAAATGTTTAATTTTAATAAAAATATCTCCTGAAAATCAAATATGCATGTTTTAGTGAAATAACCTAAGGGAGAAAAATTAAGCAAAATTAAGTGAAAACTGAAGTTCAGTCCTTCAATTTAGTAATTGACCTGTTCAGCTATGATCTTAGATTTTGTGTTTGTTTACAAGTGCTTTGTAAGTTCACACTTTTTGCACACACACAAATAGGTAAAATCCACATTAACTTAAAAATAAGCAGTGGTAGGTTTGTATTTTTACTAAAAGGCAGGAGTGATGTTAGATGTTTCTTTATAACTGTGCTCCTGGCACAGTGCCTAGTGTTATAAAAGGTAATATTGTGTGAAGCATTAGTCATATTGACTGATAAATCAATAACTTTCAACACATATTTTTCCACACAAAAAAGAAATCTGTCCCAAATATCGTAACATTGTGGCATGAAACATGCTTACAAAGAGAAGTGGGCTGACTACACTGGCATTCTCTTAGGAATATGTACTGAGGAGTCTTCAGTATAACCCGGTTTGAAGACGGTAGATCCTTGAAGTAAAAGCTGTCATATGGCAGTATGGCAGTACTTTCTCTCTTTAGTCACCAAAGTATTTCAAAATTTGTTTATCCCTCTTGACCTTAAATTATAAGCAAGATCATGGTGCTTTTAATATAGTGGAATAGTTTGAATTTAGAGAAAAGTGCTATATTTAAACTGTAATAAGCATTAGTGATACTATTTGATAGAATTGCTCGATTAATTTCATTTAGTTGGTATGGCCCATGACCACTTGGCTGAGTGGGAATATGAACATTGGGTGTCATAAACAAGAAGCCTCTGATGCTTTTACAATATTAACCTGGAATAAGATACGAAATCTGAGAGCATTTAATATGCTAAAACGCACTGACCAAGTTGCTTTCCCTGGGTCCAAGAAGATTTAGACTTAGTGTTTCTTGGAGACCAGACTTTCAAGACATTTTACCCCCCAACTCTATTGACATTGTAGGCAATGGGACCTGCTAAAAGAGATGACCTAAGTTTAAGAACTTTTGCTTTTCCCCCATTGGATCTGGGAATCAGTGGGAAGCAGCAGTAAAATTAGTGTGTGCTTTACTCACATCTAGCATGCCTTTGTTTTGGACATTAGAGTCTATTCAAATAAAAATAAATTAAAAGTAGTCTTACTTATTAGTCTTTAAAAGACAAATTCAAAAACAAGGTTTTGAAAGTGGGACATTGTGTGACAATTTATGTTTAATCATTATGTTACTCACATGGACTATTTAAGTATATTTGTATAGCTCATGATTTGTCTATAGCACAAAAGCAAAAGGCAAAAAAAAAAAAAAAAAGATGAGTGGCATTTTATTGGGTAGTATTTTCAGATAGGTAAAGGATGGAAACACAAACAGTTTTCCCTAACCAAGCCCTTTTAGAAGTGAGAAAACCTGAGGCCTAAGTGGAAGAATGTATCTCTCATTCAAGTACTGTCTTGCTCCAAGTGTTTCAGCTGTGTAAGAGATGTTATGCAGAGAGAAATAGTGAATTATTGCACATTCTCATAGGTACTAGCCGCCAGCCCAGCAGTGGAAGTCGAACTCAAAGATGAACTATAAAATATTTAAAATTGCAGCCAACTTCTTCTAGCTCAAATATAACAGGAAGAACAAAGCATCTAAAATGTAGGAGGTTGTTCAAAGGTCTAAAGAGACTGATAAACTTGATCTAATTAAATTGTGACTTAGCCATGATTCCATTTAACAATAAGAGCAATCTGAATAATCAGCCCTCATTACAACTATTAAACCAAAGATAGGGCCTGCACATTATAGTAAATATTAATAGGCAAAACCAAAAATTATTATAATTTTTCTCCACTATCATTTTATACTCAATATTCATAATACAATGAAAAAGTATGAGTAGGATATATAGAATAAATAAGAAAATATACAATAAAGAAGTAGGATAATATGATCCATAATTAAAGCAAAACATAGTCAATAAAAGATGACCTGTAAATGATCCAGACGATGTTGAATGAGGGGAAAAACGTGATTTGAAAATAACGAGACAAGAACAAGCAGATCCCTCCTCCTAGAGAGGGGAGAATAAAAGAAAAGCTTTTCAGAAGAGAGTTAGAAGTAACTCATGGAAACAATAGGTGCGAAATAGGACTATTTGCCCAAAAGAGAACAACATTATCAAATAGCAAAGGTCAGTTTAAGTAAAATCCACCTGGCACTTATAAAGTGTCAGACAGCACACTATGTGCTTTTACATATGCTGTCAATTAATCTATATACCATAATGTAGCCAAGCATCTATAATTTAAAATTTTACAGATAAGAAAATTGAGAAACTGAGCTGTTGAGTTTCTGACATGGGTATATATCATATCATATGTGTAGGTATATAAATCTAGTGTTGTTACCATAAACCACACTGCCAGTGAAAGGACTAATGGAAGAGAAAGAAGCTGGATAGAGAGTATATGTCATAGGTGAGAACATGATATGGAAATGATATACCAATTATTTGAAATATATATTTATATTCATGTTTATATTTAGCTATGAATATCATCTTAAAATGCCAAATCATTTTTAAAACTTCTCATGATATAAAATTCATTAAACATCTGGATTTATAAATCTCATATAACTTACACCAGCTATAACACATTTAAATATTACTGGAGCATGGCAGTTCTCGGAGGGTAGCAATTCCTCCCGCCTCCTCTACCCCTGACCCCTAAGGAGATGCTTGACAATATCCGAAGGCATTTTTGATTGTCTTAACTGTAAGGACGCTACTGACATCTAAAGAGTAGAGGTCAGGGGGGCTGCTAAACATCTTACAAGGTATAGACATCCCCACACTATAAAATGTCAATGGTGTAGAAGTTGTTATAATGGGAAATGCTTGACTTTTGGGGAAAAAAACTGTATCGAATTAAATATATGGATAAGCATCCATGTCTAAAAGAATATGCTGCTCTGCCTTAAAGAGCTTGGGTCTCTTTATTTGATAGTCATACCTGTTCAGTGAAAGATTAAAAGTATTTCCATCATTTGACTGAATTATTAATAGATTGAGTCATCTTTTGGCTTCTCATTCTTCACATGTTTTCTCCATAATATGCTCCGGGATGGGGATGTATAAACAAAGACGAGGGAAAGGAACAGACTCTAATTGTCAATCAAGAAGCATGGGCAGGAGAAGGAAGTAATCCTGGAAACTTCATCCAGGTTTTCACTCAATCATCACGTCATTGTACAAAGAAGAAAATTCTCATATCGTTATCTATGTAGGCAATGCAATCACTTAGTTAAAATATAATTTCCAAGATTAGCCTTCTGT
>CAUYRT010036268.1:0-24482 GCA_963574885.1 Lepilemur ruficaudatus
AGCAACCTCAAACTCCTGGGCTCAGGTGATCCTCCTGCCTCAGCCTCCCGAGTAGCTGGGACTACAGGCATGTGCCACCATGCCCAGCTAATTTTTCTATATATATTTTTTAGTTGGCCAATTGATTTCTTTCTATTTATGGTAGAGACGGGGTCTCACTCTTGCTCAGGCTGGTTTCGAACTCCCGACCTTGAGTGATCCACCCGCCTCAGCCTCCCAGAGTGCTAGGATTACAGGCGTGAGCCACCGCGCCCGGCCTACCATTGTTGATTTAAAGTCTGTTTATCTGATATGAGAATAGTTACTCCTGCTCACTTTTGGTTTCCATTTGCATGGAATACTTTTTTCTACCCCTTTACCTTGAGTCTGTGAGAATCTTTGCAAGTTAAATTGGTTTCTTAAAGATAGCATATATTTGGGTTGTGCTTTCAATCCATTCAGCCAATCTACATCTTTTAAGGAGGGGCATTAAGACGTCATGTTCAATGTTAATATCGATATGTGAGATACTGTTCTGATCATAATTTTGATTGTTACCTAGTTGATTTGTTCTCTCCCTTGTTTACTGTTTTATAAGTGGTGAATTTTAGCTTTTGGGTGTTTTTACACTGGGAGGTAGCAATTGTTTTGTTCAATGTATAAAACACTTTTAAGCTGTTCTTGTTGGGTCGGTCTAGTGGTGACAAATTCCCTTAGTGTTTGCTTATCTGAGAAAGACTTTATTTCTCCTTCATTCATGAAACTTAGTTTAGCAGTATACTATATCCTTGGCTGGCAGTTATTCTGTTAAGGACTCTAAAAATAGGACCCTATTCCTTTCTGGCATGTAAGGTTTCTGTTGAGAAGTCTGCTATTAGTCTGATGGGTTTTCCTTTGTAAGTTACTTGGTGTTTTCTTCTCTTTGCTCATAGGAGTTCCTTTTTCATGTTCACTTCGACCAGTCTGATGACTATATGCCTTTGCGATGCCCTTTTTGCAATGCGTCTTCCAGATGTTGAGCTTCTGATATCTGAATGTCTCAATCTCTAGCAAGACCAGGGAAAATTTCCTCAATTAGTCCCTCAAATAGGTTTTGCAGGCATTTTGCTTTCTCTTCTTCACCCTCAGGGATGCTATAATTATTATATTTGGCTGTTTTACGTAATTCCATATTTGTTGTAGACTTTGTTCATTTCTCTTGATTCTTTGTTCATTATTTTTGACTGACTGGGTTAATTTGAAAGAGTTGTCTTCAAGCTCTGAAATTCTTTGTTCTGTTTAGTCTGTTCTTAAAACTTTCCACTGTGTTTTGTTTCCCTAAATGATTTTTTCACTTGCAGGAGTTCTGTTTGTTTTTTTATTTTAATATATTTATCTCTTTAGTAAATTTTTGATTCATTTCCTGAATTATTTTTCTGATTTCTTTGAGTTGGTTCTCCATTTTCTCTTATATCTCATTTAACTTCCATACAATCCATATTTGGAATTCTTTATCTGTTATTTCAGTATTTTCATTTTAGTTGGTATCTATTGCTAGAGAGCTGGTATACTCCTTTTAGGGGGGTTCCTTTCAGTCTGATTTTTCATACTTCTGGAGTTCTTCACTGCTGATTCCTTCTCATCTGGAGCAACTGTTGCTTCTTGTTTTGGGATTTCTTGTTTAGATGGGACTTATTTTTCTCCCCTCACTCTTAAGGGTATGCCCATAGCATATGTTGGATAAGGATCTTTGGCTTTGCTTGTGGGTACTTTGATGGAGGTCTAGGTTCTAGATGGATGCCTTGTTTGTAGATATCCTTAGTGTGATGGTTTTCTCAATTGCTAGTTATTTGTAGGCTGTAATTGTGGTGTACTATGTGCATGGGCAGATCTACTGTCTCTTGTTGAGAAGGGGAGATGGAGGTCTTTGAGGTCCCTTCTCTTTCCCCAGCTCTGTGGTTTTCTTAACAGTATGAATTATATTGGGATGCCCAATTAAATCTCTTAAGTCAGCAGGTGTCACTTGTGGGTAAAAGGCAGCCATACCCTATATGATTGAATCAGTAAATGCTCTAATGCACTGTACAAGTTGTCCTCTCTGCCAGTAGGTGTCACTTGAAGAAAAGAGCCAGCTGCAGTGGTGTTTTCTGGGACCTGTGACTGACTCTTGTTGATCAGGAGAAGCACTCAGATGTCCCAGGCAGTGGGTGGTGCCCTAGAGCCTAGGTCACTCCTTGTGCTCTATCACAGCCAAGGCGGGTAGAGGAGTAAGGCTGGGCGGGGCTAGGTTGGGTGATCTTGCTTCGCAAAGGCAGGCATAAGCTCCCAAGCTGCTGGGGAAAGCCACCAGGGAGGGGCTCAAGCGGCCCCACCAAGCCGTAAAGTCATGGAGGAGGGGCAGTCTGGGTTTCACAATCTGGCAGATGAGAGTGGATTTTACTCTTCTCCCTCTTCCCTTGTCCCATGGAGCTCCTTCGAGTGTCAGGCCGCAGCAGACAAAACTAGCTGAGCTCACCAGCAGTTGCACCGCAAGCTGGGAGCTTCCCTGCCCAGGATCCCGCCCTGGACCGAAAATGTGGCTTTCTTTTTGGTGGAGGGGTGCTCCACAAGTGTGCTATGGCTCTGACCCACACTGCACTCTCCTTTAGCTCTGCCCAAGTGGGCTCCCTCACCTACCAAGATTAGTTTACAAATCTCCCCTCCGTGCCCCCAAGCAACGTGATGGAGTCCTGGGATTATGGGATCTGGGGTTACAGGCCATGTCCCGTCCTCTGATCCCCCAAGTTCAGTCTGTGGCTGTGTCAGGGAGAAGTGTGCTGGTCCCAAGTTGCACATGGAGTGGTCAAGCAGTCTTAATCTCCCTCTGCTTCAGGATATGCCCTGCTATGCTGGAGCACCCAGGTGGGTAGCACTGGGGAGGGCCACCAGGCAGGGAGCTCACACCAAGCACCCTTTGGTCTGCTGCAGGTCTTTAAGAGGAAAGGCATGAGCCCTACTCTCTTTGGGAGCCTCTGTGTGGCCGGTGCACAGTGGCTCCTGAGAGTTCCAGCTTCATCGTCCTTGGGGGTACCCGTGCTGACTGACATGGGGACTGCCAGGCCCGCATTGGTAGCTGTGGGTGGGGGAGGGGAGGAGGAGAAGAGTTGTAATGGAGGAGATCTGGCACTCTGGTCCCTGATGTTTGGAGGGGCTTCCCTGGCTTGCTGCACTCTCCTCTCTTCTGAAGGTGGCCTGCCATGAAAGTCTGAGCTCTGGGATCACACAGTTCCCCTGGAACCCCCCAGCCCCCTGTGCCCACTGCAGTCTGGGCAGGAGTTGGGACATGTTTGTGTGGAGACCAGTGACAAGAAAACTGAAGGGCTGAGGCTCCCTGGGGAGGACAGAGGCACACAATGAGTAGAAAAGCAGTATGGTGTCCGCTGCCTCAGCTAGGGTCTGTAGTGAGGGGGAGCCATCCGGAGGGGGATGGTAGCCCAGTGCTCTATTCTTAAGAAGCTCCCAGTTCACTGGCAGCAGCAGCTTTCAGGCTCGTGAGAATAGAGAAGCTCTCTAACAGTTTGGGAGCCTGCAGTCTACCAGAGGTATAAGGGAGGAAAAACAAACACTCCCATTTACCCTTCCACAGGGCTCCAAATTCCTTGGGAGTTGATTCTGCTGAAATGCTCCTTCTTGTTCTTCCCCGCAACTTCTTCCTGTGGAATCCCCATTAGGTTCTGGCACTTTTCCCTCAGAATAACACCTAGGCTATGTTTTTTTTTTTTTCATTTAGAACTTTTCTTCTTGCTGAGACAATCTGATGACCTCCCCTCACCTAGAGTCTTAAATAAGGCCCAGTACTTGGTCTCATAGATCTCAGATCTAGTGGAACTCCCAGGGAGATTTAGTGGCTCTCTCTAATGTTGTCAACATGAACTCCAAATCCCATCTTTGTCAAATGTGTGGGTGCTCCCTGCTTGGTTGCTTGTAGAGGTGTGGGATTCATGCCAATCTTTCTAATTTTAGGAAGTCTTCATTTGTGTTGTGATGAAATATATAATTTTATTGCACCTTCAACCTAATCATCTTAGTTCTGTCCTTTGGGGTTTCACAGAACATGTATGCTTTGTTTTCTCCAGGAGCATCCATAAGAGACTCAGAGTTAGTGGTTCTGTCTCCCAGATTCTGCTTTTCCCTAAAATAAAGAACCTTAGAGTCTTCCAGAGCTGTTGAGATGGAGTTTCCCTCTGTGTACAGTACATGCTTAGCCTTTGAAACCCAGTGCTGTGGCTCCGTGTACTCTAATGGTTCCTTCTCACCCTTTATCTGTACTCCTGCAGTTACCTTGTGGGAGATGAGCTGTGGGTTGTTATGGAATACTTGGCTGGAGGCTCCTTGACAGACGTGGTGACAGAAACCTGCATGGATGAAGGCCAGATTGCAGCTGTGTGCCGTGAGGTAAGAGCCAAGCAGCCTTGAGCATGAAGCAGCCTCCATGTCCCTATATCCTGAAGTTCCACACCTAGAGAGAGCTCAGCCTGAGCTCTGTAGAAGTGGGAGAAATTAGTGCTGACAATCACATCATTCCCATATTATACCTGTGTTTTATAATTTCCATCACCATAATTTGTTCTTTAAAGATAACTTTATTCTATCCATTGTAGAAAAATTAGAAAGTACCAGAAATTACATATTTTAAAAGTCACTCATAATTTCAATCTTTAAAGATAACTACTTATGAGCACATTATAATATTTTCCTTTATCTCTTTTATATGGGCATATAGTTTAGTCATGTTTTCATTCTGCTTTCCTGCTTTATGTGCTATAAAGGAAATAAAGCATGGCAAGAAGGTAGTGACAGAGGAAGATTGGGTAGTCAGGGAAGATTTTGCCGTAGATTTGAGTAAACTGCTCAACGTTATAAAAAAAAAAAAAAAAAAAGCCAGTAAAAATCTAGGGTAAAATACTTCCAGGCAAAAAAAATTATCAAACAAAGCTCAAATAGATACTCTCCTTTCTCCTCATTGCTGTTAAATATCACTCTAGAACCTATAATATGCTGATGTAAGAGAAAAGAAAAGCCCTCCAAAAGGCCTGGAATAGCCACGTTTTCACATTTCCATTAGAGCAAGAAGATGAAGGGAATATTCAGACATGTTGAGGATATTGGGTGTTTTGCTGATGAGTGACTGGAACTTTCTGATGGCCCAATAATAGAAAAGTTAGGAAATTAGGGAAAGAGTAGAAGATTAGATGAGGTTCAAAATTTTGTGAGGTGAGTAATAACAATGTGGCTGGCATTGGATAGTGCAAGATCTGGACACATACTGATGAAATTATGTAGCTATATATTTAACCAATGTTAACAAAAATAAAATAATGTGAAATGAATATTGCCCTAGAAAATAAGGTCACCTTTGCATTAACAACTTTGGGATCTAGTATGCACAGGTAGGTTAATGGAAGTAATAACCTGGCTGGGATTTTTAAGAATTCTTACTTTTTTTCTTTTCTTTATTACTAATGCAATGTTTCTCAACCTTTTTTTCATTGTCTCCCCTCTAAGGAGCCTTTCTAGACATCTTTTCCTAGTCACACTCCCCCTATAAAATTTTAATATCACAGATATATTGTATATTTGTTTACATACTGTGGTCCTTTGGAGGGCCACAAACCATTGTAATACCTAAGATTTTTTTCACCCCGACCCTCCATCCCTTGGGAACCAACTTTCACTGGTTGAGAATATGTGCATAGGTGTACGTGGGGAAATCATTTTGCCTCAAATTATCTATACATAAAATGGACATTGCAACATTGACATTGTATATGCCTTAGGGGTGCTACATGGCTCAAAAAGCACTTGTAAAAAAGCTTAAATGTTGCATAAATAGGTGGTGTCACTATTCTTAAGTTCTAATAGAGATCATCTTCTTCTCTTTTTTTAATGGCTTTATTGAGATGTATTTCATATAACATAATAATTCACCCATTTAAAGTATATCATTCTTCTCTATCTATAGTTTGCCTGTACTGAATATTTTGTGTATTTATTTATTTGTTTTGTTTTTTGTTTTTTATCTTTTTTTTGAGACAGGATCTCACTCTGTTGCCCAGACTGGAGTGCAGTGGTACAGTCCCAGCTCACTGCAACCTCAAACTCCTGAGCTCAAGCAATCCTCCCGCCTCAGCTTCCCAAGGAGCTGACTACAGACTCACACCACCATGCCTGGCTAATTTTTCCATTTTTTATAGAGGCAGGGTCTTGCTGTATTGCTCAGGCTGGTCTTGAACTCTTGACCTCAAGCCATACTCCCTCCTCAGCCTCCCAAAGTGCTAGGATTATAGGCATCAGCCACCATGCCTGGCCCTGGACATTTTATATAAATGGAATCACATAACATGTGCTTTTTTGTGTCTAGCTTCTTTCACTTGGCATAATGTTTTGATGTTTCTTTCATGTTGTAGCATATATTAGTACCTCATTTGTTTTCATGGCCAACTAATATTTTATTTTATCTATTCATTGGTTGATGGACATTTGAGTTGTTTCCATTTTTTGGCTGTTATAAAAAATTCTGCTGTGGATATTCATATTAAGTTTTCATGTGGATATATGTTGTTATTCTCTAGGGTATATACCTACAAGTAAAATTGGTGAATATGTGGCAACTCTATACTTAACATTTTGAGGAGCTGCCAAACTGTTTTCTAAAGTACCATTTTACATTCCTGTCAGCAGTGTATGAGGATTCTAATTTCTTGAGATCATTCTTTTTCTTCATAATTTTTTGATATCCAGGGACCTGGGTTTCTAGCCTTGTAAGAAGAGTAGCTCTTACATTTGCAGGGAAAAGTCAATTCTGCATACTGGTTTGTTCTTAATTTAGCCATTGGTATGTTCTTAGAAATTAAAGTATTAAGTTGGGACCACTTAAATAGCATTTTTCTATTGGTTTACATCTTCAGTGTGTTTTTATTGGTAGAAGCTTCTAAAAATATAGCTTTTGGCTAATGAACTTACTATTGATTTAGTACAAAAGCCAAGATTATCTCTCCTGGTCCCCACATTTTACAGATGATAAAACAATACACCAGAAAGAGTAAGTGATTTGTCCAGAATAATGTAGTCTGGTAGTAGCAAAACCAGGCATTTTAATTGTATCATTCCATTTCTTTGTTACTAATTCTACCTGTTAAGTATTTGTGTTTTCTAAAGTTCTTCTCTTTCTCCTATATCATTTGCTAGTTTCAGTCATTCATGTAACTTTAAAAAACCAGCTCTTTATCTCTATATGAAACTTAAGATTCGTAAGTTCAGTTGCCTACTAGACATTTGTCTTCAGATGTTCGATAGGTATATCAAATTCAGTATATCCAAAATAGTACAAAATATCCCCTCACCAAAATAAGATTATCTTGCTAATTCACTGCTTCTAATATCACTTCCATATGTCTACTTTCTCAAACATGACTGTTATTTGTTTTCTTCCAGCTCTATCATTCTAAAGTCTTTTCCATTCTTCTTCAGTAATTCTTTCTGGGCCTCAGGTTCTTTATTAAGGATCCAATGTTTAAAAAAAAAACCACCAAAATGCACTGGAGGAACTCATTTACTTAAAAAAACTATTGTAAGGTAAAAGGCAGGATAGAGTGTTAAAAGAATGTTTGGCTAGGAGGTGGAAGACTTGGTTCTAGACCTGGCTCTGCCACTGATTTGGGGCAAGTCCTTTTTATCATTGGAGCCTTATTTCCTTCATCCTAAAATGAAGAGGTTGAATTAGTTTATTTTCTATTAAGTCTTCTGTATAATATGTCCTTTTTTTTTTCCACTGCCCACACCACTTCAATAGTGTCTACAGGCTCTAGAGTTTCTGCATTCGAACCAGGTCATTCACAGAGACATCAAGAGTGACAATATTCTGTTGGGAATGGATGGCTCTGTCAAGCTAAGTAAGTAGGAGTCTTCGGAGTCATAATACTTTTCTCCCTGTGAGCCCCTGTCTCCTGTGAGATGGTAATCATGTAATAGTAACTACGACACTCACCAGAGTGTCTTTGTTATTTCAAGGAATATGCGGGCTCTTTATATTCCTCAGTATTAATTATAAAGTATCATTTCATTTTTTTCATTCATTTATATGTTCAGCAAAACACAAAAAACTTTGCTGTATGCTTACTGTGTTAGGTCCTGTGATGGGCACTGAGTGTACATTTTACTGTCTTCAAGGAGTTCTCAATCTAGTATAAGAGACATGTAATGTATAATTAGAATGAGGAGTTTCGTGCAATTTCTTTCATTCAGTTATTCATATAGTAAACTTTTATTGAATGTCTATTACATGCTAGTTCCTCTGGGGATACAAAGATGTGTAAGAAGACATAGTCCTTGCTATTCAAAGTCATTCTAATTTAAATAAATTTATAATTGCAAAATAATGTGAAAACAACTGCAGGCAGAACATTTTGTTAAATGGCATAAATATCAGTAGTCCAGACAAACAGGCTGTGTCACAGGTGGAAAGACTGTTAGCAGCACCTGTCCTGGGGCACAGGATAGGAACTGATAAAAGCAGGGCCATGCGTAATCATAAGTGATTTGGGTTTAAGTCAGGGACTCATGCCCAGGTAATAAGGCAAGGACCTAGGTGCTAAATTCTGGGGTATGAGAATGATTTTCAAGAACAAAGCAGTATTGGGTAAGCAATCAAGATCAAAATGGGCAGCTTGAACTTTTAATGCCTAGTTCTTCTGGTTTGAGGAGAGGTAGGAGGCCAGAGATGATGTTTCTTATATTCTTCCTGCTTCTCTTCAGGGTTGAATAGGGAATAGACTAGGAGCTAGACATGAAGGTGCCAGTCAAGTGACTCTTGCTTTGGAGAGACAAAGGATTGCAAAGCTGGGAGCCAGGCAGAGCTTGACACCTAGGGGTAGGCACACAATCAACACTTCCTGGAGTAAGTATATATCCTAAATGTATATTCTTTTTCTAATTTTTCTTTTCTAGCTGATTTTGGATTCTGTGCACAGATAACCCCAGAGCAGAGCAAACGGAGCACCATGGTAGGAACCCCATACTGGATGGCACCAGAGGTTGTAACACGAAAGGCCTATGGGCCCAAGGTTGACATCTGGTCCCTGGGCATCATGGCCATTGAAATGATTGAAGGGGAACCTCCATACCTCAATGAAAATCCTCTGAGAGTGAGTGTTACCAGTCCTATTTCAAGTTTTTTGGGCTGTTGTCTCTAGTCCCAGGAAATGGGACTCAGGTTGTTCTCTGTGATTTTCAACCTGGATATCTCTTTTCTGGCTATCCAGGTCACTGTTGAACTTAAAGTATAAATGCTTAAAGAAAAGGGGTGTTAGAAATCCTTCATTTGTTTATTTACCAATTATTTGAGTTCCCATGATATGCAAGAAAATGTTATAATGATAATAAAATAAATTAATATGTAGTAACAGATGGTAAGTGTTTTGAAAAAAAGCAGAGTAAAGGAGTTAAGAGAATAATGGAGGAAGAAGTGTGCTGTTTTGTTTAGAGTAAATAAAACTCTTATAAGTTATTTCAGCGGAAACATGAAGGAAATAAAAGGAGTAAGCCATGAGTTTCATCTCAGGAAAGAGTTTTTGAAGTATCAAGGGTATTGATTTGAGAACATGCTTGTCATATCCTGGAGAAAACCAAGGAGGCCAATGTCCCTGAAGTGAGTGAGAAAGGTAGAGGGTAGTAGACAAAGTCAGAGAACTAGCAGAGGACCATCAGGTAATACTTTACTTTGTAGGCCCTTGTGAGAAGCTGGCTTTTATTCTACAAAGTTGGGAAGTCCTTAGAGAGTTTTGAGTTGAAGAGTAATATGATCTATGTTTTAAATGGATCATTTTGGCTGCTTTTATGGGAAATAGTCTGTGAGAGACTGTTGTAGTAGTTCACATAAGAGCAGCATCTTGGACTGTATTGGTAGGAGTAGAAGTGAGTAGTGATTGGACTCAGGACATGTCTTGAAGGAGTAGCTGACAAGATGAATTGGATATTGGAGAGAGAGGCGTCAACAATGACTAAAAGGTTTTAGGCCTGAATTGCTGAAAAAATTCAGTTGCCATTTATTAAAATGGTGAAGAACATGGTTAAGTGGGGTAATAAAGATTTCGTTTTGAATGTTTTAATTTGAAATGTTTATGAAACATCCAAATGGAGCTGTTAAGTAGAGCTGGGCACATGAGTCTGGAGTTCAAGGATGAAAGGTCAGGACTATAAATATATATTTTTGGTAAATAGAATATAGTTGGTATTTAAAATCAAAAGTAAATGAGATCACTCACCTAGGGAGTGAGTGTAGTTAAAAAAAAAAAAATTTGAGTACTGAGCTCTGGGTTACTCTACTGTTTACAGGTTGGAGGAACCCAGCAAATTAGTCCAAGGAGTGGCCCTCCCAGTCTCAGAACTGAGAGAAGTGTGTCATGGAGGCCAAGAGAACAGTGCTTCAAGAAGGAGGATGGATTACTATGTCAAATATGATAGGTTGAGTAAGATGAGACTGACAAATGAACATCGGATTTGCAATGTGGAGGTCATTAATGACCTTGACAATAGTCATCAGTAGAGTGATGAGGATGAAAGCCTAATTAGAGTAAATTCATGAGAGTAAGAAAAAAGGAAATTGAGATGGCAGGTATAAACAGTTGTTTTTTCTCTCTTAAAGAAATTCTGCTGTGAAGGGTAATAAAAATGGAGCAATATCTTGACATGAAGTCAAGGGAGGGTTTTAAAAAAAAGTTTGTATGCTAATAGAATGATCTAGTGGAGAGTAGGAAAATTGTCATGTAGAAGAGGGAAGTGACAACTGTAGGAGTGATGTCCTTAAGTAGTTGGGAGGGGTGTGTCAAATACTGAAGTAAAGAGCATTAGATTAGAGCATGGATAATTTATCCATTTTAACAGAAGAGGGAAAGCTGAATATATCAGCATAGATGCCAGTAGGTTGGTAATTTTGGTTGCGGGCAAATATGAAGGTTACTCTGGTTGTACTGTTTTTCTTATTTACTCCAACGTCCCATCTAGTGCAGGAATTCCCTGTGCGCTGTTGCTGGTAGGTGGTCATCTACCCTTAAGCATATACTCATGTGACCCTTGGATATCTCTGATTATTGGAAAATGCTACATTGTACTAATCTGAAACTACCTTCTGTAGTTTCTACCCTTTGGTCCCCAGCTTTGCCCTCTGACTCCACGTAACACATTCTTCCCTGTCTTAGAATGGCCATGCAGAGATTTGATGGTGATGGTTGGTGGGATGTGATAGAAATAAGACTGGGATTAGAGTCAGAGGACATGTGCTTATAAGAACAGCACGAGCCTAGGCATAGCTCTTTAATTTTCTGGACCTTATCAGTGAAATGGGGATGATAATTCTTGCCCTATTACCCAGAGTTATTGTGGTCATTAAATTAGACAGTACTTAATTAAGTACTTTGTGAATTAAAGTGCTGAGTGCTTGTAAAGATTTAGTGTTACTATGTTTTACTTTACCTTTCCCAGGAGATGCTTCATGTTAAGGGATAGGAAGGCAACAGTGAAACAGTTTGCTGCTTAATTAAACACTTATCTTTTGTATTCCTCTCCTGTTGGAAGAGATCAGTTCTTAGATGACTGAGATGAAGGCACCAGGAATAATTTCTTTCAGCAGCTGGGCGGAGGTTTAACTCATCAGGCTAAATGAATAATAAACCCTTTAGATTTGTAATCAAGAATAATAATAAACCCTTAGATCTGTAATACCCTTCATAAGTTTACAGAGTGCTTTCCAAATACACTATCTTATTTTATTTTTACATCTGCAGGTTAGATAGGCATTATTATCATCCCTATTTTACAGACAAGGAAGTTGGAAGTTCAGTGGCTTGCATTTAACATTAAAATCCTTAGGTCATATTCTTCCAGTAGATATTCACAGCTACCTTTTTGCATCCTACAGCACAAAGCAGCTGACCTTATTTCTAGAGGGTGTGACTGGGGAACCAAGAGAGAACCCCAGCTGGAGCTCATTGTGTTTCCCTATTTGTATTGCCAGGCCTTGTACCTCATTGCCACTAATGGGACCCCAGAGCTTCAAAATCCAGAGAAGCTGTCAGCTATCTTCCGGGACTTCCTGAACCGCTGTCTTGAGATGGATGTGGAGAAGAGAGGTTCAGCTAAAGAGCTGCTGCAGGTAACTGTCCCTATGCAGGAAAGCACCTAATTTGAGGAATCAATAAACTAAGCTTTTTTCATTTCATTTTTGTCTGTGAGGTACTGGTACATAAAGAACTAGGTCTTTCTCCTACCATTTCCACACTCACTCTGTATTCTTAGTTTCCTAACTTTCATCCCTGGGCCTTTGCTAATATTATTCCCTTAGCCTTTTCCTCAGGCTATTAAAGCTCTACACATTCTGCTAGGGTCAGCTTAAAATCTTTCTAAACACCTATTAAACTTTGCCTGTATCTTTCTTTAGCACTTCCTTTGTTCTGCCTGAAATAGTCTGGCAGAGTTTGTTTGAGTCTTGGTGAGAAGCAGTTCTCTGATGCATAAATCTTATATAATACCAGTTATATTTTACTAGGATTAGCTCAAAAGATGCATTTTTAGCAAAGAAACGTAAGTTAGAGGGTAGCTGGTGAGAGCAACTTTTGGAGTCTTCATAGTTTCTTCATTGGAAATCCTCTCAGATGGTGGCAGTGTTATTCTACTTGTTGGGGGTAAGACTCTGCCAGGGTGTGGGGAAACCTGGAGTTAATGGTATACCAAGACTTGTATACTCCCACCTGCCTAATCCTGAAATTACAGTGTAATTATTTTATATGTTTGCAAAAACTGCCTTTAGCAGGCTACCATGACAGAGTAGGGCAGGATGGGACCTAGCACACTGCCCTGTGTTAAAATTAGTTAGGAACATCTCTGTCTTTCCCACTGGGTTATAACCTTTATTTTATTAATCTCTGCATCTTCTGTTGTACCTAGGACCTGACTCAGAATAGGTATTCAGAAGATATTTATTGAATTGAATGGAATTACTTAAAATATTTACCTATGTTGGAATTTCACCCTCTGGAACATATTTAGAATCTCTTTATAATTGAGGTTACTGATTATAGAGAACTGGCCTATCAGATACAAGATCTGGGTTCTGCCAAATGTAACCCATTAGTCTCTAGGATCCTTTGGGACTAAAAATCCCCTCTTAACAGGCAGAACAATATAGCATCCCTTTTGCCTTTCATATGAGTGTGTTCTGGAAACCCTAGGCATTGGGAAATGTGTAAATTCTGTGCTAAGCCTGTGATTAGTGAAGATAATCATTCTTAATTAGGTACCAAATTATAGTTATTGAAAGGTTGCTGCCCTCTAGAGTTTTCTTCCTGATATAGTAAGATAATTAATTACAAATACATTATATTGAATCTTTACCACATTTTAGGCACTAAGCATTTTATATATATTTTTTCCATCTATTCTTCACAACAACCCAGTGAGTTATAGCTTCTGTTCTTCTCATTTTTACAGGTGAGGAAACTGAGGCTTCAAGTGTTTAATAACTTTTCCATGATAGCTGATAAGTGGTAGATCCAGGATTTCGACCTATGTCTGTTTGGCTCTCAAGTGTGTATGCTCTTGGCCTCTGCTCTTATAGGCTCAAAGACTGTCAGAACTGGAAGGTCCTCAGGGCTCATCTAGTCTAGTTTGCTCATCATACAGAGAAGGAAATTGAGGCTTTGCAGTTGGGTGTTGGATCATGCTGCTTTCTCAACTCACAGAGGAGTTGTGGAAACATGTGATCTGAGAAAATTAGTTCTTTAACTTGTTGGTGTACATTGTAAATATTCAAAACCGTGACTTTCAGAATCTCAAATAGTGAAGGTTTCACATCTGTTTCTCCTGTGAGAATACATTTATGGGCAGAAATATATAGGATGATTTGTTACACTTCATATCTTCATGGGTTAGCCAGGATCTTTTATTCCTTTTATAGTTATAGTAAGTTCTTGTTCTCAGTACCTTTTTATACCCTATCTCTGTCCCAACAGAAGTTGAAGCAACTTTCAACAAAGAATATTCTTGTATGTGAATCTGTGTGTGTGTGTGTGTACACATGTACAATATGATTAATCAAGGGAATTATAAGTACGGGAGAAGACTCAGATATTTTTATCATCTGATTTAAATAGTGACACTTAGACATCAAATTTGGTTCTCAGTTTCCTGATAGCCAGGGCAGGAAAAAGAATGTGATAGATCCTATATTTATTATCCAAAGGAAGAAATATCCCACATCCTTAAAACACAAAGCTTTTTCACTACTAAATGTAAAAAAAAAAAAAAACAAAAAAAAAACAGCAACAAAACATTTTTGAGTTATATAAGGAATTGTTTTCCATAACAGTTTTACTGAAAGTGTAGATGCAGTTTTCATATGGTGTTTTCTTCTAAATGATTTTCTTTAAGAGTTAAGGGCCCAAAGTACAGCCCAGTGAAAGTGATTTGGGAAAGGATCAAGCTATTGAAATCCTTACTAGATTAATTAGCCTTACTGGATTAAGGATAGAGAACAAATTCCTAGGCCAATGCTCCTAAGGTGCAGTATTGCAATATATAATTATACAATATGAACTTGCTTGTGTCTGGCTCCTTTCACTTAACATGTCTGTGGGAATCATCCTGTTATCACTGTAGCAGTTACTTATTCATTTTTATTGCTGTGTAATTTTCTATATAGTATTAAATGAATATAACACTATACTATTCATTTTTCTATTCTCTTGGACATTTGGGTTCTTTCCAGTTATTTTTTAGTTTCTTGTTTGTTTGTTTGAAAGATAGAATGTCATTCCATTGTCCTGAGTAGAGTAACATGGCATCAGCTTAGCTCACAGCAACCTAAAACTTCTGGGCTCAACTGATCCTCCTGCCTCAGCCTCCCAAGTAGCTGGGACTATAGGCACACATCACAACGCCCAGCTAATTTTTCTGTTTTTAATGGAGATGGGGTCTCACTCTTGCTTAGGCTGCTCTCAAACTCCTGAGCTCAAGCAATCCGCCTGCGTCGGCCTCCGAGAGAGCTAGGATTACAGGCATGAGCCACCGCGCCTGGCCTCTTTTCAGTTATTGACTGTTATAAATAGATCTTTTATGGACATTCTGGTATGTGTCTTTTGGTGGGTATACAAACTCATTTCTCTTGTAATTATCCCGTATACCTAGGATTGGAATTGCTGGGATATAGGGTAGGTGTATGTTTATCTGTAGGTATATGCTACCAAACAGTTTTCTAAAGTGGTTCGTTATCTTTTGTAGATAACAATTTGGGGATAATCTGAAGCTCTCCAAGCAGCACCTTGTACAAACATGGATGCTCTTATGTTTTGTAATGGTTGCTGAGGAAAAATGGTAAATAGTCATGAATCTTTTGTTATTTTTCTCCTTTGTAGCATCAGTTCCTAAAGATTGCCAAGCCCCTCTCCAGCCTCACACCACTGATTGCTGCAGCAAAGGAGGCAACCAAGAACAATCACTAAAACCATGCTCATACCAGCCTCATTGTGCCAAGCCTCCCGTGAAATAAATGCTCATTTCAGAAATTCCAACCCCTGATGCCCCTTTCTCCTTGCCTTGCTTCTCCCATTTCCTGATCAAGCACTCTGAAGACTATGATCCTGGGAAACCATGTGTCCAGCATTAAAAGAGAACTGCAACTGGATGACAAATCAGATGATGTCCGTTTCCGAATAAGGAATTTCCTTCCAACTTGTGGATAAAAGGATGGTTTATGATCAAGGGTTTATATGAATGAACACTTGGACTTCTATATCTACATAGAAAATCACCACCACTCCCAATACCCACCCCCCACAATCAGTCTTGACTATACAAATTTACGGTTTGATATCATTATCAATTTATAATCAGTTGAGATTTCTTTAATGCCTGTTTTTCTGAGGCTGAACTGCCCAAACACCTCATTGTACTTGAAAAGTGGAACAGCTTGGGAATGCCATGGGGTTTGATAATCTGCCAGGGACACGAAGAGGCTCAGCTTCCTGGACTGTGACTTTGGTGCAGCTGATCCTGACATGGGAGAGCTACCACGTTTTTCTTTGTGTGTGCTTCTAGCAGCTGTTTGGGAGGACCTTGACCCAATAGTGTTCCCCATGCTATTTCTTGTGAAATGGTCTTGGCTATGTAGCAGCTTTTGATTCCCTGCATCCCCTAGGCTGCTGCCCCCATTCTGTCCTTGTTTATAACATTGAGAGGTTTCCTAGGGCACATGCTGAGTGAAAGCAGCATGAGAAGTCAGGAAAAAAAATGAAGCTACTTTTAGAGCAAGGCTGGGCATCAGCAACTGTCCAGCTATGATCGTGTGATGTTCAAGGACTCTTTTTCCATCTGGAATAAGGAGCTGAAAGATTAACGCAGATTTTCTGATGGCCTCAATTTTAGGGTCAAAGGAAAGGGTCTGCAAATTAGAGACTACATGTTGGTTTTGGATGGATTTGGTGGCTTGACATGATACCCTGCCAGCTGTGAAGAGACCCTGTTTTTAAGATGCATGGCCAAGCTCTCTGCCAATGGAAATGCTTACACTGGTGTTGGGGATGTTTGCTACCTCCTGCTATCTTTGTGGTTTTGGTCCTCCCACTGTGGTAGGACCCCTGGCCAGCATTGTGGCTTGTCATGTCAGCCCCATTGACTACCTTGTCATGCTCTGAGGTACCACTGCCTCTGTAGCACAAATTTCTATTTCCTTCAATAAAAGGAGATGAAAATATTCTACCTGGAGTATGCCTGCCTTTTTTCCCTTCTTTCTTTCCTTCCATTCTTTTCTGATTTTTTATATAAAATAATGAATAATGGTTTTTCCTGAACCATTAGAGTAAGTTGCAGAAAGGTTACCTCTTTACCACTATATACTTCAAGGTGTATTCTCTCTTCTTAACACCCTTATTTTAAATATAAATTAAGAGAAATGGACCAAAAACATTTGTACTATTTAAAGAATAATCATAAACGCACATGTATCCACCAAATTAAAAAATGGAACACTGCCGCATTCCCTTTCTCATTACAGCTTCTACCCCGAGAAGTAACCACTGTTCTGACTTTTCTTGAGATCGCTTTCTCGCTTTTCTCTATACTTTTATCACATTCATATGTATTCCAAAACAAATAGAGTTTAGTTCTGCTAGTTTTTGAACTTTAAATAAACATACCATAACAGATATGTTATTTTGTGCCTGTTTATTCCACTCAAGGTTATGTTTTTAAGATGTATGTATATAGTTGTGTGTGGCTCTAGTTCATTTATTACTGTGGCTGTAAGCACTGGAGAGGAAAGTTCTAACTTGTCCAAGACTAATTCCCTGAGGACTGGCCTCCCAAAGGAGTTGGCTTTCTACAGAGTGCTGTCATACTTGGCTACAGCCAAATGCTTACGGCATTCGAACCAGGTAGAATTCTTCAGTGGCTAATCAGGCCACAGTTCTAGCACATCATACAGCTACATTTATAAGGCTTGAGCCCCAGCACTGATCATGCCAGAGAAAGTGCTTCTCTAAGATGGCACAGTGGAGCTGGAGGCCAATGTTCTGTCTTGTGGTATTATTATTGGATCCCAGTACCTAATCAAACCAGAGAAAGCTACTGCTTCCTAGGAATGCAAATTATAATTCCCACAGCTCAACACCTGGAGTCTTCCTGGAGTATGACATCTGGGCCCTACTAAATCTTTGTCTGCTCCAGAAGGTAGTGGGCATTGGAGTTTCCACACACTGGGTCCTATTTCTGTAACCATGAGTCATCACAAATAAATTAGGCTCCAGAAGGCCTGGAGTGTATATTACCTGATCAGCTGCCCTTGTCTGCTTGATAATTGCAGCAGTAACTGGATATTATGGAAACCAACCAAGGAATCAGAGAACCAAACACCCCAGGGGTAAGAAAATGCCCTCTTGGGACAGGATAGCTGGTTAGCTATCTTTAAGGACTTGGATTGTGGGTCACTGACCGGTTGCAGGAACAAAACCTGCCAAGCCAAGGTCCTTAAGAGTTATATTCCTGAAAATGGAGACCTAGGGGCGGAAGATATCATCCAGGATGGTATTTCAAAATTGTTTTGAAGACTTAGAGTCACCTAGGAGGAGACTTCCACTGCAGTGAAGGCTGAACTCCTCTGATTAAGTTCCCGAGAATCTTCAGAGTAGATTCATTGTGAACCAGAGTCCTGAGGTGGAGTTGGGGGTTAGCAAGGATAGAATTCTGTGGTGGTTACTTATGACCTAGGAGGAAGGTATCTCCCAGGAGGGGTCCATTGAGATTAAAGCTGGACCAGTACTGGACGAACTAAAAACCCTGATGTATGAAACATATTCCCTGATGACATGCCCCTTGTGTAAAGAATGGCATATGACCTTACCTGAACAGAGCCAATCAAATGGGACCCTTCCCTGATGCAAGGAACAGCTCGAGATGTCACAGTGTTACTAAGGTGTTTCTTGCTCCAGTTAAACAGGAGCAAAGATTAGACAGTCCTAAGGTGGTGGTCCATGTGGGAGATATATATATATATATATATATATATATATATATATATAAAGAGATTTAGTACAGTAATCCTCCCTTTATCTGCTATTTTGCTTTCTGCAATTTCAGTTATAGCACAGTCTAGTAAGATGTCTCTGAGAGAGAGACAACATTCACATAACTCTTATTACAACATGTGGTTATAATTGCTCTGTTTTATTACTGTTAATCTCTTAACTGTGTCTAGTTTATAAATTAAACTTTATCATAAGTCTGTATATATAGGAAAAAAACATAGTATATATAGGGTTTGCTACTATCTGTTGCAGACATCCACTGGGGGGCTTGGAACATAGCCCCTGCAGATAAACAGGTACTACTATATAGAATATTGGCTCACACTATTATGGAATCTAAGTGCCACAATCTGCTCTCTGGAAGCTAGAAACCTAGCAAAATTCAGTGGCACCAAGAGCATTGAGAGCAGGAGAAGATCAATGTCCCAACTCAAGCAGTTGGACAGAGAACAAATTCAACCTTCCTTTGCCTTTTTCTTCTATTCAGGCCCTCAACAGAAATGAGGATGCCCACCCACGTTGGGAGGTGGAGGCACCTGCTTTACTCAGTTCTCCAAATCAAATGCTAATCTTAGCCAGGTGCAGTGGCTCACACCTGTAATCCCAGTACTTTGGAAGGCCAAGGCAGGATGATTGCTTGAGCCTACAAGTTCAGGACCAGCCTTGGTAACACAGGGAGACTGCATCTCTAACAACAAAAAAAAAATTAGCGGGCGTAATGGCATGCGCCTGTAATCCTAGTTACTCAGCAGGCTGAGGGAGGAGGATCACTTGAGCCAAGGAGTTCAAGATTGCAGTGGACTTTGTTCGTGCCACCGCACTCCAGCCTGGGTAACAGAGTGAGACCTAATCTCTTAAAAAAAAAATGCTAGTCTCTTCTGGGAACACCCTCAGAGACAAACCCAGAAATAATGTTTAACCAGCTATCTAGGCATTCCATGTCCCAGTTAAGTTGACACATGAAATTAACTTTCACCCTTCTTAGCCCCACTCCAGGTGAAGATAACCCTGGGAGGACTAAAAGAGCTGACAACTCTTATAATGCCACGTGGTGATGGCTTTTAGATCAAGGAGTCAGAAATGCCCAATGTTGTTTTATTGGGGGGAAAAACACAAAGACACAGGAGTTCCTCCATGCGGTTGCTGAAAAGGACGAGTAACAACTGGATGGACTGATTATATGTGAGATAGAGAAAATGCTCGATGATGATATCCCATCCAGACACCCCATCCAGAAGACAAGAGTGATGAGAAACCAAAGATTATACCCCCTCACTTTGCGATTGCAATGGTAAATTGGCAAGTGTGGCAAGGACTGAAGAATCGTTAGTGATTGCCCCTTTGGAATCTTAGAATAGTCTGATTAGTTAGGGGTTAAGATAGAAGCACTGGCTGTTCTGTGGACTTTGCAACACAATTTAGGCTTTGTGGGGGTCACTGTTTACTACTGATATATCTAGACATCCACTCAGACAGTGGAACATTCTGCATGCCCAGGCAGCTTAACAGCACATTTCCGTGCCTTTCACTGCCTGCAGATTATAGGGGCAAGAGAACTCTGAAACTCTCTACTCATAGACAATTATTGCTTGTCTAATTCTTTATGTCCTAAATATTTTTATCCTGTGTGTTAGTTTCCTATTGCTACATAAGAAATTACCACAAAATTTGTGGCTTAAAACCACAAATTATCTCAGTTTCTATAGGTCAGAAGTCTGGGCACAGCATGTCTGGATTTTCTGCTCATCAGGCTGAAATCAAGGTGTTGGTTGGGGCTATAGTTCATGTGAGGCTTGGAGTTCTCCTCCAGGCTCAGTGGTTGTTGGCAGAATTCATTTCCTTACAGTTGTAGAACTGAGGTCTTAATTTTCATGCTATCTGTTAGCTGGGACGACTCTCACCTGACAGTTTCTTGCCACATGGCGCCATAGGCAATTCACAAAATGCGTGTTTGCTTTCTTCCAAGTCAGCCAAAAACACATCTCTCTGACTTCCGCTTTTGCAACTAGCCAGAGAAAATGACTTTTAAAGGGCTCATGTGATTAAATCAGGGTTGCCTAGATAATCTCCCTATTTCAAGGTCAACTGATTTGGGAACTTAATTACATCTAAAAAAATTCCTTCACTGAAGTACCTAGATTACCATTTGGTTCAATAACTGGGAGAAAGTATGTGTATACCAAGGGCTGGGAATGCTGGGGACCATCTTAGAATTCTGCCCAGCACACCCTGCAAGTCTCTATCTGGACCTAGAAGTTAGGTGATGGGAAAATAACTGGAGTAGCACAACTGCACTGCAGGGACCTGAATGTAGATATTCCTTTCCACACCTCTGCACTTTGTTTTTCCTTTCTTGATTCTCTTTGGCAGTTGGGAAGTCTACACAATGCCCTATACTGAGAATGGGCAGACACCAACCTGAAGGCACTGCTATTTCATGGCTGCCTAGTGGTGGCCCATCCAACTGAGGTCACACATACATTTATCCTACATTTGATGTTATTGTATACCTTGCCACATGGGCACTGTGCTAGCTGTCCTCACCCTTGGGTGCAAGTAAATGTAATCCAACTATTATGGGACCATGGGGGAAGAAGATTGGTGGTGATAGGGCTACTCCTGGCTTCCTGTGAAGGTGATTGTACTAGGACAGACATTATAGATATTTCCAGAAGCCCCTCACCAGAAATAAGAGAACACCTGAAACCATGGAAGGCAAGTGGAGGAAGTACAGACTATCTTATACTTGTATCCCTCTAGGAGGATTGTCATCTAGGCCATCCCAAATTCTTCCAGGCATCTCTTACAGGTAAAGGCTCCTTTGTTAAACTGGCACAATACTGGATCAGCTATCAGCTACTAGATGCAAGAAGGGAATCTGGTAGCGTTCCAGTGTTTCCTAATATTTTACTACTCCCAGCTTCTTATCCTGCTTCTCTGAATTACACTACCCCCCACCTGCCTATGAAACTGTCAACCATGGACTCCTTGGTCTAGCTCTTCTTCTTCCTCCTGGGATGACACAGGATTCCTGGTCATTGGAAAAGGCTTGGGAGTAATCCAGTAGACGTTGGTTAGCCTATATTCAAGCCCTATTAACTCTGAATGTTGGCTTTAAGTCCACATAGTGGGGATGTGCACACATACACAACTTTGGACTGGACAATATGCCCCTCCTAGGCTATTTTCCTGTGTGGTCAAATGGCCTTCACAGGTTTGCCTCCAGGGACTAAGACCTACAACCCTGAGGTGATCACTCAACTGCTTCATGTTTTCTGGTATTCTCAAGCCCCCATAGCCATGACTTGGCCTAGATATGAAGGAGAAAACTTCCCAGTTGACAGTGGGCGGGGAAAGGAGTAGGAGACACTACATAGTCTTATTTCTGGTAGGGGTGATTGAAACTAAAGACTTCAATAGGAAATCTGCCAGTCATGCTAGGCTAAACAGCTAATGGAACCAGTCTAGCCATCCAGTGGATTAGCTTGGACTCCTTAACCAGGGTGGTTTTATTTTTATTTATTATTGTTATTGTTATTATTATTTTAATCAGAGTGGGTTTAGACCACAGAACTGATCTTCATAATCTGACAAAGAGCTGTCTATGCCCCAATCAATACATCTTATTGTTTATGGATCATGATTAGTAGAAAGTAAAATAATCGGATTCTGCGTTTGTATGGGAAAAGACAGTATGGTTATCTAACGTACCCCAATCAGAACTATGGTATCTTTTCTCTTGTCTGAGTCTGGGCTCCCTCAGCCCTTGGTTTAGGGAAGTGCTTTTCATAGCTTTCCCTATTCCAGTGATTTTCAAAGTGAGGGTCCAGGACCAGCAATATTAGCATCATCTGGGAATTCTTTAAAATTGCAAATTCTCAGGGCCCTCCATGGATCTGCAATCTGTGTTTTAATATGCCTTCCAGGTGATTCTGATATAGCTCAAGTTTGAGAACCTCTGCCATAGTCACTGTATTAACCATTCTCCGTGATTACCTATAGGTTGAAGTGATATATAGTACTGATGGGATGGAGTATGATACACAGAGGCCACATAAAGATTGGAGATGGGCACCTGCAGAGGTTGAGAAATAAGGGTTAACTTGTCCAAGATTCCCTGCAGGTTGACCTCTCAGGAAGAGAATTGTCCTTTGAGCTCCATGGAAACTGGCTACAGCCAAATACTTAAGGTGATCAATTTTACTTTTAATAGATTGCTGATCAGGCCACTTGTCTGCCATAACAAGACATGGACTTTGGTCCCTGATCTTGTCAGGAGAGAGCCTGTGCACTCCTAACTAATGAATGATGAAGTGGTGGAACAGGGCTAGAAGCCACGGTTCTGCCACACCATGCCTCTATTGGATTGCAGCCCTTGTCAGGCCAGCCATTTTATGGTTTTCAGGCCTCTTCTTCAACAAGGTGAAGAAATAATCTTCCTCGTTGGCAGTTAAGGGCTCGGTGGATTAGGAGGCACTGCACAGTCACATTCATGCAAGGACCAGGGTCTCCTTCATTCCTGTGTGCTGACTCCAAATGGATGGGCAACAGAGGACCTCCACCCCTACTACTGAGCCTCTATTTGTGGTTTCCTCCAATAAATGCTGAAGGGAAGAAAATATAATTTCATTTTTTTAACCCTCATAAATTCTTAGTTGAGACATTCTCCTGAAAATAAAAGTCAGATTAACAAGAGAAAACCAGCATAAAATTATTGACATGTGTTGTACCCATCAAGAGGCCCTAGTTCAAAAGTATCTCTCTCAAGGCAGTGACTTAGGAACCTAGCTTAAATAGTATTCAATCCTAGAATCCTAGAAACAAGACAAAGGAGAGAGCAGTTCCAGTCTTTTACAAAGGCAGGGAAATGTGGGAAGGTAGTAAAAATCTGTTCCTAGATTCCTCTGGTGCCTGCTGATGCTCTCTCTGGGCTGATAAGCAAATGCTGTTTCCAGGAAGGAAGGATTTATGTCCTGCCACCAGGCAAGTAGAGGATGAGGCAGAGTGTTCCCCTGGTTTTTCAGTGTCTTTAACAACCCTCAGTATTTTAGGGAGAAATAATTTGCTTTCCTTCAATGTTATACTAGAAGGCCTGGTGTGTACTGTCTGGTCATTTGGCTTTGTTTGCTCCATGTTATTCAATTGTATGAATATGCTGACATTATTCATTCTTCTGTGGATAAATACTTGGGTTATTTCTTGTTTAGGGCTGTGGCAAGCAATGCTGCTAGTAACAATGTTGTTTATCTATCTTGAGGTACCATAAGCACAAATTTGTATCTAGGTGATATCGTAGCTATGGAATTACTGGATCATAGGGCATACATATCTTCAACTTTTAAAGATAATGCCTAATGGTTTCCCAAAGGGGTTGTTCCAGTTTACACCTGCCACTAATGTAGGAATGATTGTTCAACATCCTTGCTAACACCTGATACTGTTTAACTATTTCATTGTAACCAAATAGTGTGTGTATTGTAGTATTTGATTGTGCTTTTACTACTTTGTGAGTAAGCTTTGAAAGGCTTTGAAAAGCATTTTCAAACTTTTTACTCATGGTTGCCATTGTTTTGTCATCTTTTTTGTATTTTTAGTTGAAATTATATATTTTGGATAATTATCTGTTTTCAATTATGTCTTGTAAAAATCTACTCTGTTGCTTTTTTAAAACTTAAACATTTTATTTTGAGATAATTTATAGATTCACATGCAGTTGTAAGAAATAATACAGGAAGATCCCACCAATGGTAATTTCTCCAGTGGTAACACCTTTACAGTTTCCTCCAATGGTAGCAATTGCAAAATACAGTCAAGATGCAGAACATTTCCATCACCTCAAGAACCCCTGATCTTGCCCTTTCATAGCCACACCCATTTCCCTCCCATCCCTACCCCCTCCTTATCCTATATCCTTCC
>CAUYRT010036269.1:0-26150 GCA_963574885.1 Lepilemur ruficaudatus
TCCCAGCTACTTAGGAGGCTGAGGCAGAAGGATTGCTTGAGCCCAGGAGTTTGAGGTTGCTGTGAGCTAGGCTGACGCCACGGCACTCTACAGCCTGGGCAACAGAGTGAGACTCTGTCTCAAAAAAAAAAAAAAAAAAAAAAAACTGAGTTCTTAGCCATGACGGGATAGGAGAGATAAAGCACAATTACATGTACGATTTTCCTTCATAAATATTTATGACTCCTCCCATAGCTTGTTGAATATGTATATTTGACCACCCCACTCAATACAAAATCCTGTTCCCTTTTGTCTCTTTATTGAGGCATGTGTGCCTGGCTTCTAGCTGGGGCTGTATGTCCCCAACCTGTTGGAATGGCCACCCAACAGGTTGCTACATTTTTCCAGAAATAAAGCTCTCCTTTTTCCAAAGTATAAACCTTGTTAATTAATTTTTTAAGTTAACAAGTATTATGTAAGTCAGATGAATCTCTTATAAAAGTTACCTTGGAGTCATAAATAAAAATTGTGGTTTTTTAATCCCAATGAGCACATTTCACCAAATAATCATATCATAAGGGCTTCTAATTATGAAGAATGCAGGTTTGGGACTAAAGCAATCACAGTAAATGAGGGCAAAGATCCTCAAATCTTTGAGGACTTGTATCTTGAAATGTGGTCTTGAGGTTCTAAGCTGATCCCAGAGGTGGTTTCTACTTCTCCCCAGGCCATCCTTCCCAAAATTTCAATAGACTGTTCCCTTTCAGCATTTTCCTAATGATAACGTAGCCAACTCCTCCGCTCCTATCTATGTTATGATGGGAGTGTTATTTCCTGGCAAGCTGAAACCCACAAATTATAACTCCAATTCATTTTCGGTCATTTCTAACCCTGCTGCAAAACTGTATGTGCAAGGCACTAACGTAAGTATTAATGACTATTTTGCATTATCACCATTTATTCAACCTTTTAGAGTTGCATTAATGAAAAATGAAATAGGCAAACAGCAGGAAGAAAGAATGAGTACCAGATAAAGCGAAGGACTTGGATGATGAACTAAACATTTGGATCATGAACGTCCAAATATACTTGAAAGTTGGTTGTATAACTATTTCAAGATTTTCTCTATTTTAAAAATTACGAATATTTCTAGCATACAGAAAATTATAGAGACTACCATAATGAACAAGTATGTCTGCCACCCAGTTTCAACAAATCTTAATATGCTGTCTTTATCACAGTAGAGGTTTAAAGAAAATATTACAGATAGTTAAAATCCACTGGTTAATTCTCCCCAATCTCATTTCTCTCTCCTTTCTTAGAAGTTACCAACACCCTGAATTAGGTGTTTATCATTCCGATGCATTTTAAAAACATTTACTACATATGTATATAGTCATAAATATATAGAATTTTTTTTCATGTCCTAAAATTTTATATAAATGTACACTGTACATACTGTACAACTTTCTCTTGTTTGTTCAGCATTATAATTTTGAGATCTATCCATATTGACATAAGTTCTCCAGTTTGTTTTTAAATTCTTCATAATATTCCATTATGTGACTGTACCACATTTAATTTAATCACTCTCTTCATGCTCATGTCTCATTTTTGGCTATTGCAAACACTGCTACCACAAACATCTTTGTGCACGTGCCTTCGTACATGCTCACGCCAGCAGCATATGTGGTTTCCCTTTCCCTTCTTCTTGCCAATTAGATTTTTGCCAATCTAAATAGTTCAAAATTGTACCCCCTGTTGTTTTAATCATCTCCCTGATACCTAGGTTCATATGTTTATTGGTCATTTGAAATTTGCCCATTTTCTACTATTTTTTTCCTTTCACTTATCCACAGGCATTCTTTATATAGTCTAGACATAAATCCTTTGTCCATTATAACAATTGAGAGTATTTATACCTAGTCTATGCCTTGTCTTTAGATTTTAATCATGGTCTCTTGTGCTATAATTTTTTATTTTACTGTGGTCCAATTCATTAACCTTTTCTTTGAGAGTTTATGATTTGAGGAGGCTCTTACTTCAGAAAACATTCTTTGCCCTGAGGTCACAATGACATTCTGCTACATTTTCTTCATGTGGTTCAAAGTTTTGCTTTTTGCAAACATCCAAGGCCACCACGTGACTTACATGGCATTTTGTAGAACAATCTTTCTCCTGCACCGTCATTAGTTTGCAAGTATTTACTGTCCAAGGACCAGTCAATGTGCGTAATGAAACTAAGGGACTTGTTGCACTCTCCGATTTTCTTATACCGCTGGGCAACAGCATAGACATCTACCAGGCCATCGTTGGATCCCACTGCAAGGTAAGAACCATCTGGAGAAAATTTCATTTCATGAATGACTTCTTTTCGATCTTTGATGTGAACCACTTCTGTCATATCTCTATAGGAATAAAAGGCAAAGTGATAAGCAGCAAATCTAGAAATAGGAAAACCAAGTCATGTTTTAAAATATGTGTGTCAGAGAAAAAAACATCTTTTGAAAGGGAGCAGAAACTTACAGGAATTAAAGGATTAACTTTTGAGGAAATATATAAAATAGTATTTAAAATTTACAGCCAGTTTAGGAAAATAAACATTTTAAATATTTTGGATTTCCAAAGTAAAAATTAAAAAAAATTAATGAAATGCATATTTGTGATGAAAAGAGGTTGACTTACGGGTACAAATGTACAATTTGACAGAAAGAAATAAGACTTAGTGTTTGACAGATCAGTAGGATGATAATAGTTTACAATAATCTATTGGGTATTTCAGAATAGCTATCAGAATAATTTGAAAGTTTCTAGCCTAAAGAAAAGAAATATTTAAGGTGATGGATATCCCAATTACCAATTATTATTTGTGATAATTACAAATGTATTATCACATGTACCCCCCAAAATCTACACCACCTATCAGTAAAAAGATTCTTAAGAGAAATGCATGTTTGTTTTCATATTCAACTACACATTTTCCCCTATAATTTTTGTTAAAAAAAATTGGGGTTAGTAAAATTGTATTAAAAATATGCCGTGAATTAGGGGTCTCAATAGGGGAAAGGAATTCCTCAAAAACTGATTCATGTGATTAACTGTATACCTTGGTAAATTCACTGAAAATCATTTAATTGTACACTTAAAATGGAGTGTGGGTTGTACGTAGACCCAGTTGGAGCACTATGTATGTACTGTCTGGACTACTTTGACAGAGTAGGCTTTTGAATGTAACAACATAAGTCAACATGAGTGGTAATATAGTTTTGGAAATCAGCTCACTACAAATTGTGACTGTAAACATTGTACTGTAAATGCTTTGTAGTTTTCCCCCAATTAAAAAAAAAAAAGAAAGAAAAAGAAAAAGAAAAAAAATATCTATGTTCATTTTTGAATATGAGTTCCGTCATGGAATCAATGCAGTGCAGGCAACTCAAAATACTGAAGAAGTATTTGCAAAGGATGTGACTAATGAACACAGTGTGTCGATGGTTTGAGAAATTCTATTCTGGTGATTTTAATCTTGAAAATGAGCCATGTGGGTGACCTGAGACCAAGGTGGATAATAATGAGCTGAAAGCTGTAGTGGAAGTGAATCTATGTTAACCTATGTGTGAATTAGCAGCAATGTTTGACATTACTATTCCAACAGTATTGAACCATTTTAAACAAATGTGCAAGGCAAAGAAGCTGGATAGATGAGTATCACATGAATTAAATGAGCATCAGAAGAGAAATCGTCTCAAAGATTGCCTTTCTTCGCCGTTGCAATATAAAGGCAAACCATTTCTACACCATATTGTTATGTGTGATTAAAAAATGGATTCTTTTTGACAATCACAAGCATTAGGCACAATGGTTGGCTAAAGATGAAGTGCCCAAACACATTCCAAAACCAAATATTCATCAAAAATAAAAAAGTTAATGGTGTCTGTTTGATGGTCCAGTGCTGGTATTATCCAGTACAGTTTCATGAAACCTGATCAATTACAGCGGATGTGTACTGCAACCAGCTCGATGAATTGGTGAGGATGCTTGTGTTTAAGTAGCTGAGATTGGGCAATACAGACAGGCCAATCCTTTTGCAAGAACACATATCACAAAAAAACAATGCTGCTCAAACTACAGAAGCTGGCCTTGGAAACTCTCTGTCTTCCACCATATTGAATAGACCTTGCACCAAGTGACTGCCACTTCTTCCAGGCTTTGGACCACTTCTTGCAAGGGAAAATATGCAACTTTGTGCTCTGGGAGTATCTAGCCAGATTAATGAAAGAAGCTTGGTTTAGTAAGCAATAGAGATAGTTGACCCATGAAGAAAATAACAAACAGCTTGCCTCTGTGACTTGATAGTGATAGTGACATAAGTTGTTTTAGCCAGAGACAGACAATCTTACTGGTGAAAGAGAGAGAAGTACTTAAATACAGACATTGGATAGATGTAAGAAAAAAAAATTAAGAGTATGTGTGTGTTCACATGCACACGCATGTGAATGAATCATAATATCAACATCTTCGCAATAACTTTCTCTAGTCAACATTTCTATTTTCACATTGAGAATATTTTGAGGAGGCCAACCCACTCGGATGGATATGTCTTTACTAGTTTCTTTTCCAATAGAAATAACAGAAATCATGACAATGTTAGAAGTTGTAATTATACATTTGTCCAAATCCATTGCATGTACAACACCAAGAGTGAACTCTAATGTAAACTATGAACTTCCATGAAAACAATGTGTCAATGTAGGTTCATCAATTGTAACAAACGTATCACTCTAGTGGGGGATGCTGGGAATACAAAAGACTTATGCATGTGTGGGGGTAGGGGATATATGGGAACTCTCTGTACTTCCTTCTCAATTTTGCAGTGAAGTTAAAACTGTTTATCAAAAAAAAAATCTTTAAAGCAGTCAAAACCTCCAGAAAATAAAAAAAAGTCATCCTTAATAATAATATATACAATCCCTGTTTACAAAGATTTTAAAACCTAGTGGGATAGGTTAAACAAAATACATTGTAAAAAAAATCAGATATTAGATTAGATTTGACTATTAAGACCTAGAAACAATATAATTATTTGTTAATATTTCAAAATATTACAAGAAACCTATGGGTTCTGTCCAAGAACTCATCCATTAAAGAGAATGAAAGATTACACACAGGAGTTTAAAAATGCGCCAATGGGAAAGAATAAAGTAGCTTTTCTGTACCATACAAAATTATATTATCATATTATAAACATTTGCATATGCATTATGCATTTACTCCTGACTAAACCTCTATTACGAAGAGACTTAGATTTAAAAGAGTAAGCATCTTTTGTCATACAAGTTTTAAGTTACTAGGTCAAAAACTGAGTTAGAAAGCTATTCCAACATTCTAGATGATGAAACAGCCTTATTCTGTGATCCCCAACCCCTGGGCCGGGGACCAGTACTGGTCTGTGGCCTGTTAAGAACTGGGCCATACAAGAGGAGGCAAGAGGCAGGCGAGTGAGGGGAACTTCGTCTGTGTTGACAGCTGCTCCCCATCACTCACACCACTGCATAAGCTCCACCTCCTGTCAGATCAATGATAGCATTAGATTCTCATAGGAGCACAAACCCTAAAGTAAACTGCACATGCAAGGGATCTAGGTTGGAGGCTTCTTATGAGAATCTAATGCCTGATGATCTGAGGTGGAGCTGAGGTGGTGATGCTAGCTCTGGGAAGCGGCTGCAAATACAGAAGGTCATTAGCAGAGAAGTTTGACTGCACAATACATGCAGTGCCCTTGAATCATCCAATCCGGAAACCATCCCCAACCCGGTCCGCGGAAAAATTGTCTTCCATGAAACCAGTCGCTGGCGCCACAAAGGTTTGGGACTGCTGGCCCAAGTGATAAAATTGAGACCTAAAATTACATAGTTTTGCGGAGACACAAGGAAAGACAAAGTCTCAAAAAATTAGGAAGGAGAAACTTTGGCCTGAGTTATCTGAATATGTGAAATGAGCCATACCACTACTCATGATTGACTTAGCCTAATTTTTACCCAAAATTTCAAAAATAACTAATTTTTAACTACTACAGATGTGGCTCCTAGCAACTATGGGAGAGATATTAGAAAACAGATGCACAAGTTAAGGCATGTCCACAAGATCTAGGCTTAAGAATACAGAGACGTTCCTGGGCCAGGCACGGTGGCTCATGCAGGTAATCTTAGCATTCTGGGAGGTCTAGGTGGGTGGATCCCTCAAGGTCAGGAGTTCGAGACCAGCCTGAGGAAGAACAAGACCCGGTCTCTACTAAAAAAATAGAAATAAATTAATTGGCCAACTAAAAATATATAGAAAAAATTAGCCAGGCATGGTGGCACGTGCCTGTAGGCCCAGCTGCTTGGGAGACTGAGGCAGGAGGATCTCCTGGGCCCAGGAGTTTAAGGTTGCTGTGAGCTAGGCTGATGCCATGGCACTCTAGCCCAGGCAACAAAGTGAGACTCTGTCTCAAAAAAAAAAAAAAAAAAAAAAAAGAATACAGAAGGTTTCTATGTTCTTTGTAGATAATCATTTGGAAATAAGAATGTATTGTGGGCATGGGTACATTTTCCCAACTTGGGTTAAAATATCTTAAAGAACAACACATATAAGGCAAATAATTAATTTTAAAAGGATAGAAGAAACTTAGATATCAGTTAGTCTATGCTGTCAATTCTTTAAGAAAACCAAAACACAGACTGGATATGGTACCCCTGTAATACTTGCTCTTTGAAAGGCTGATGTGGGAAGATCACTTGAGGCCAGGTATTCAGGACCAGCCTGGGCAACCTAGTGAGACCCCAGCTCTGCAAAAAATAAAAAATGGAAAATAGATGGGTATAGTGGCATACGCCCATAGTCCCAGGTACTCGGGAGGCTAAGGCAGGAGGATCCCTTCAGCCCAGGAATTTGAGGTTTCAGTGAGCTCTGATGTTGACACTGCACTTCAACGCAGGCAACAGAATGAGATGCTTTCTCAAAAATCAAACAAACAGAAAAAAAAGCACACAGAGGACTTGCCTACAATCACAGTTAATTAATGGCAGAGTCAAGACTAAAGTTTTCTTTCCTCTTATACTGTTTCACCTATGTGATTTGATCATCCATAATATTTGCCTTATAAAATTTCCTGAAAATTTTGATAATCTTTTGTTTCCATCTATACTGTTTATCATTCAGGGCTTATTCAGGTTGTACAGAATTTGATGTCCCTGTAGTTGTCACCTTAAGAATGGACAGAAACTATTCTGGAGATCTGGTGTAAATCCCAAAATAGCAGCTCTAGGAAGGAATCTGTTGCTAACTTAGAAGATAAAGAAACAAGAGTTGACTCAGGTGTAGTTGATTTTTAGCATAATTCTAACTGCTCATCTGCTGGGCTGCCTACAGAGACAAGATTCTAGAAACATAAAGCCACATCATATATGGATTATACATATAAACTATCAGAACAGGCAAATCCATAGAGGCAGAAAGTAATTAAGTATTTGTCAAGGAGTTAAGGGTGGGAGGAAATGAAGAGTGACTGCTGATAGGAATGGAGTTTGTTTTTGGAGTGATGAGAATGTTTTGGAAGTACATAGTTGTGATGGTTGTATAGCCTTGTGAATATGCTAAAAATGGCTAAGTTGCATACTTTAAAGGGGTGAATTTAACATCATGTGAATTATATCTCAATTTAAAGAAAACAAACACTAATATGTGCAATCACTGCAAACACAATGAAGTACTTACTTAAAAACTTAATAAAATATGCCCAGAATCTGTGTATTGAGTTACATAATGCTCATTTTAATAAAATCTTAGAAGTCTTAAATAAACGGAGAGACGTACTGACTTTATGTTTTAGAAGGCTCAACATGGTACAAATATTGACAATTTATCTATATATTTTTATCAAAATCCTAACACTGTGTTTTGGACTAAAATTACATGAAAAAGCAAAAGGATTGAATAGCTAACCCATCTTAAAAATTAATAAATTGGGTGGAATGGCTTTCCCCCACACTATTATCTAGAATATGTAAAGAACTGTTAAAACTCAATAGTAACAAAACAAACAATCTAATTAGAAAATGGGCAAAACATATAAACAGACACATGAACAAAGAAGATAGATAACAAACCATCACATGAATGATATTTAATATTGTTAGCCATCAGGCAAATAGAAATTAAAATTGCGATTCAATATTACACATATAGAAGAATGGCTAAAATAGCAAAACAGTGACAGATGTTGGTAAGGATGCAGAAAAACTGGATCGTTTATACATTACTCATGAGATGGTAAAATGATTTTCCAAACATTTTGGAAAATAGGCTGTTTTTTATAACACTAAACATGCAACTACCATAAAAGCCAGCATTTGTATTCTTTGGCATTTATCCCAGAGAGAAGAAAACATATGTTCACACAATAACCTTAACACTACAAAGCATTTACAGTACAATGTTTACAGTCACAATTTGTAGTGAGCTGATTTCCCAAAATATATTACCACTCAAGTTGACTTATCTTGTTACATTCAAAAATCTACTCTGTCAAATATAATCCAGTCCCAGCAACTCCGGTTAAGTCTTTTAACCTGTCCAGAAGTTAATCTTTGAACTCAGGTGGTCAGAGTTGGCCCTTCCCTGGCCCAGGGTCGGCAGCTGCGCAGCCTCACCAGGCCGGGCGCAGTGAATACTTTGCACCTGGCTCTCACGCGCGCTGTGAACGCGCTCAAGGCGCCCTCGAGCGCAGGGGCTTCACTTGCCCTGGCGCCCCTCTGACGCCGTAGACGCTATCGGTGGAGACAGGAGGCACGCGGGGCGTCTCGAGTCCGGGTCCCCGCATGCGGGCGGGGCCTGGCTGGAGCCCCTCCCCCGACTGTGACTTGGCGGCCGCCTCCGCAGGGGTGTTCGATCCTCCCGCAGCGGCCTGAGGAGAAGGAGGCCATCGTGAACTTCCCGGTTTCCGCGGCTCTGGGGAGAGGCCCCCAGGTAGGTGTCGGTGGCCCCCCTCCCTCTTCCAAGGGCGGGGCGGGTGGGGACCATGGCTTGTGGCTCTCGCACGGGGCTAGTGGCCTCTTGCCCCGCAGGAGCCGCCACCCCGGCGGCCAACAGCGCGCTCCGCGCCTCTGCGGCCTCTGGTCCCCAGCCCGGTGGGTGAGCCGCGTTCCCCAGCTCTTAGGCTGTCGCCGGCAAACCCCAGCGTAGATTTGCCCTCGCGGCCCAGTTTCTCCAAAGTTACCCAAACTTGAACTCCTGTGCGCGTTGGTCTCTGAGCGCGCTACGTGAATGAAAGGCACTTGCAGTAGGTCTTCAGTGTGTACTCCGCGTCATTACTGGTGACAATTGTGATGACATACGGAATTTGTCTCTCTTTTTGGTCCTGTCTCAGCCACCTAACTCGGCTTCACAGTACGGCCGGGGGCCCAGTGGAGCGCCTCTCTTGCCCACTTCGCGCTCCAGACAGGTAGGGTTCGGAAGGCCCGGCTCCTCTCCCCCAGACTTCCTGAGAAATGAGAGGTTTGTGTTATATAAGTTTTAATGATAGAAACGTGGCATAAAACTGTTTATTAGTTACATTTTTCTGTGGGTAAGCAGTATTTAAACGGATATGAGTTTTTGATTTTTTTAAAGTTATATGACATTAGGAGAGAAATTGGTAAATTCTGCCACCAGCTTAAATTGTTCGGGGGCCTGTTTGCTTAGGATCTTGTTTTTTTTTTTTTTTCAAATGGTTAAACAAGTGAATGGAATGGGATAATTAATTCTAAAATTCTGATTTCTAGCATATTTGTAACTCAGTAAATAAATGACTAAGATATCCAGATACAAGTTGTCTAATTTTTTGTTTTAGAAGAGTTGCAACTTTTCCCCCTTTGGGAGCTGCTTTTGGCATGACCTAGGAATTGGTTCCCCATCTGATAAAAGCCTTTCATTTGTAGAATCTCAGCCAGTGAAGCTCTGACTTCTTTCTCAAGGCGAACTGGTCGAACAGTGCATCTCGTCATCCCCAGTCTTGGGGCTGAGTTACTAATTAACGCTTCTTTAATTTTCAAAATGCTAGTGATGAATTTTGATAGGGAACCACTCTTAATTTTCTAAGAAAAATCTGAATATTTCTTACTCTACTCCCATTTGGAAAATTAGGTTAAACAGGTGATGGCAAAATGCACAATTTTGGCCTGTTTTACACTTTGCAGTGAAGGGAAATCTTCCAGAATTTATGCATTTAAAACGTTTTCAAATGATATTTGGAAACAGTCTTGATAAATCTTTAGGTTCAGTTTCTGAGTGAAGGAAATAGCCAGATTTTACCTGAAGAAAAATAAGGCACCTGCCATCTCTAAGAGCTCAAATATTTATTAGCTTTGGGCAGTTGCAAACAGGTTCTTAGATACTGTAAAGATTTATTTAGCAATTAAGTAGATGATTCTGAGGGAAAAGCTGTGTTGGCTAGTGGATTTGAACCCAAGGAAAATACCACTGTTGTCTGCATCCAGGTGTAGTAAGTGGAGAGGGATTCATTGTGCTTTCAAGCTTGTTTGGTTTGCTTCAGTTGGATTCCCTACCTGCTGGCATTACTTAATTACTCTTCCTCCATTTAGTTGCCTTGTCACAATTCTGGTGAGTAAAGAGATGGGAGCCTGTGTTTCTTGGTTCCTTACTACATTTCCCAGGGCTTCTGTAAGAATGTGCTACAAACTAGGTAGCTTAAAACATAAAATAGAAATATTGCCTCACTGTGCTGGCAGCTAGAAGTCCAAATTCAAGGTGTCAGCAGATCTCTGCTCCCTCTAAAGTCTCTGTTGAGGAATCCTTTCTTCCGTCCTAGCTTCTCATTGTCATCTGTAATGCATGGTGTTCCTTCACTTGTATGTGAATCACTCTAATCTCTGCCTCCATTGTCACAGGGTATCTTCTTGTGTGTATGTGTCTTCTTATGATGACACTAGTGTTAAAGGAAAATATTCATGACACTTGTTAATTCATGTAAATATTCATGACACTCTATTGAAGGGGGCCTTCACAATAGCTGTATGGGATTGTTGTGATGGGATCCTGCAGCTGAGGAAGAGAAATTGGATTTAACTTTGACTTCAGCAAGGAGAAGTGGGGATATATAACCAAGGAGCAGAATAATGGTCAGTCATTAGATAGAAAATTATTAAAAGGAAATATTAAGGATAAGGACTTTTTGGCTAAACTGAGTTGTTATGATTATTGCTGAAGGCAGGTCAATTTAATAAGCTATCAGGGGGAGTCAGATACCAAGGGTAGGGGATTTTTATGAAACTGACTTTCAAGGATTCTTGCATAACCTGGATTCTACAAGGACAAGGAGGGAAGCCCAAGGTTGGGCCTCATCAAGCAGGGGACTCAGAGAAACTTGACTATAATCTTGGTCAAAGGACAGTTTTTGTCACCAGTCATATTGGATTAGGACTCACCATAATAACCTAATCTTAACTTGATTACATCTGCAAACAACCTATTTCCAAATAAGGTCATATTCCCTAGGTACCCGGAGTTAGGACTTCAGTGCATTTTTGGCAGACATAATTCAGCTCCTAACACTTACCATTCCCTTTCTGTGTACGCTGGCAAACAGCTTTTACTTTCGTTTCTGTACATATTGGTAACTCACCCATACTGCTAAAGAGGCTGTAAAGACTAGAGACTTGATTTATGTAGAAGAAATCAAAAAAAAAAAAAAAATTAGGTTTATATGCCAACTTCAGCAAGTACTTCAAATACGTTGGTTTTTAATGTAGACAAATGCTATATTAAGGGGTATGTTATCCTGTTACTCCTTTATATTGTAAACTAATTCTTGGAATTTTCTTGGTATCACTTTTCCAGTGAGCTCAAAGTACTTCCCATATGATATCTCATTAATCTGTGTGATTTAAAGCAGGGACCAGTACCTAATTTTGTTATTTCTCTTAACATATTTAAAAATTGTTCTTGTTAGTAGAGATTTACTTTACCTGTTTTACCTGCCTGTGGCCTTGTTTTCAGGGGCAGTCTTAGTTTTTAGCATGAAATCTCTATAAATCTCAATATAGGAAGGAAGATAAACTTTGCACCAGCAAAGCAGATATCCAATAAACATGTTGCAGTCCTGAGATCATACTAGAGGAAATATTTTTCCACTCAGTCACAGTGCTGTTTTAAAACTCCAAACACACTCTTTACATTTATCTATTTGTGTTATATAAGATTTTGATTATTGTTTAATTAATATAGTCATATTCCTTTATGTTGACGGTTCTATAATATTTTCATACCTTTTTAAGAAAATTCTTGAAATACTTCCAAATCCTAAATTTTTTAGGATTTATATATTTTATTTTTTGATAAATCTTCTTGTATGTGTCAGATTTTTTCATTTCCTTTGATTGGATACTGTTTGGAGCTTTACATCATTATCTAGATGATAGGAATAAGTAAAGAGAAAACTTGAGGGTGAGAATTGTGTCATTGAGTTCAAAGGAAAAAGAATATCCTCCTCTTATCAAAAAAACAGAATAGATCTAGATTTATAAAAGTCATGAAGTTAGTACATAGAATTCCCACATATTCCCACACCTAGTTTTCCTCGTTGAAGTCTTACGTTAGTATGCTATATTTGTCACAATTAATGAACCAATCTTAATATATGATTATTAATTAAATCTGACTTTAGAATGGGACAATATAGGACTTAACATTTCTAAAATCCATGTTCTTTTTGTATTTGTAGCACCTAATGTTGAAATTGCTGCATTAACACAAGTTTTCATGTCTGAACAGTATTGCAGTCAACCCAAGTTTTCTTAACCTTGGTGCTGTTGACATATTCTTTGTTGTTGGGCGTGTTCTGTGCATTGCAAGTTGTTTAAAGCATTACAGGCCCTACTCATGAGATGTTAGTAGCACTTCTACATTCCCTGTCCTCCACCAGCTGCGCAGTTAGGACAACCAAAAATGTCTCCAGACATTGCCAGATGTACCATAGAGAATGAACACTTCTTTAAAAATGTTTTCAGTAGATGACAATAATCAATAACATATATTGAATAGCCTATTGTACCAAGTTGAGACAATGACAATCTATGAGGAAATTAATTTGAACTTATAAAAACTATGAGGACATTTAGATGAAATGTGTTAGCATTATTATTTTAAAGGCCTCTGCTATTATTTCTTAAACTTTTGTGAAAAACATGAGCCATATGAATTTTATTTCCTCTTTAGCCCAATTTAATGCCCAGGAATGAAAATAAATTGTTAAATATTCATTTAGATATACCATGTTGTAATAACTTAGATATACCATGTTTTAATAACTCTGTTTACCTTACATTGGGGTCCAGTTTTATAATGTGTACGTTGATCTACTTCTAAGGATTTTAATATATTCTCAGCATTAGAAGTGATTATAGATTTTTTTTTTCTTTTTTGGCCAATAACTAGTTTTCACAGCAGGGCCATAATTGATGCTCACTGTATGGATCATGGTTGGTGCTGATTATCCCTTTGTAACTTTTGAGTAAACATAATTTACTTGATGTATCTGCTTTAGGTCTTGATTTTTAGCATTTTATTGTGATAAGTTGATTAGTGTGCATTCTTAGAGGCAAAAATGGCTTTTAATATTAAAAATGTTATATCAGCATTTAACATTGCTTTGGAAGTTTAACTCTTGTTGATAAATTTTGTGTGGTTGAGTTGAAATTTATATTTGCTTTTGACAAACAGCTATTGCTTAAAAATAAAAGATGAACTTGCTTGAAAAATGAGTGCTAACTGTCCTAGAATTATTATATATAGTGTTTTAGAACATGTATAGTGTTCCATAGAACTAGCCAAGGTGATTTCTGAGCCTTTTGTTGGGCCAACTTCAAAAGGTTTATATCTGACAGAATCAAATTTGTATGCTTCATCTCTTACTTATAGGCCTTCCCCATTTTATTTGGTGTTCAGTGCTCATATCTAAATGGAGGGAAGTATAATTTCAATCTCTACAATCCTAGGATCATTAATTTATATCTAAAATTAATCTTAAATATAGTGTTCAACACTTGCATGAGATGAAGAAACTAATATAGAAAGGTTAAATCTCATCCAGGATTATCACACCTGGTCATTAGACTGATTCCTTGATCATGTTGTTTCTGGAAAATGCTTTACCAGATGTAAATAAAGAAGTATCAAGATGTAGGTAGTTACATATTTTAAAGAGGGTTGTCTGGATCATCTGCAAATGATATTTGAGGAGAAGCTATAGTTTAAATTCTGATTGTTAGAGTTATCTAAAGTATGTGGTGAGTTCTTTGCTTTCTTGAATCCTATATAGAAATTACAAGTGTTTTTACTGGGCCATGGTTGGTTACGCCAGTATTCAACTTTTTTTTTTTTTTTTTTGTCTTAGATGATGATAAATACAGTATTTCCAAGCAGCTTATGGGGGACCTGTGTTCCTCTGGTAAAATCAGCATTAAACAAACAAACAGGTTAACCTGGGTGGGATTGGGCATATTTACTTGTCACATCCAAGGCCCATTACTAATGAAGTATCTGCATGAACATGATCTAGTTTGGACTGTGGGTGGTGATGCTTAAGGGGAGAGATCACAGGATGCAAAAGTTGGTATTGAATGGTCTGTGAGAACAGAGGGGATCTGAAAACAGTGAATTAGATTATGCCTGGAGGACTCTGGAACATTGTGTAGCTCACAGAACATACTGTTCTGCTCTATTCTTAAACAATTTTATACAGTATTTATACAGTGTTATTTTATTCAACCTGTAGAACTGTCTAATTACCATATTTATGCAGCTGGTTAATATGAGGAAATTTATTCTTCACCCTTTCCCCCGTGAAGATTAGCTTTTTCCCTGTCATTAAGGCTTTATATTTTCTCCTATTTTTACTCCTTTCAGTTGTCTTCTTGATCTCAATAAGTGACTCTGCCTTATCTTTTAGAATTTGTGTACTATCCTACCTTTAGCTCACTAATTAAAGATGAAGCAGAAGTGATATCACTAGTCCGGAAGTTTGTTTTACTGGGAATTAAAAGGCAGTTGGATATCTACAAATTTGAATCTGGCTTCTCTTCCTTTCCCATCTTGCTCCTTGCAGTTGTGTACTATGGCAGATGTTTATCATAGCAATGTGTGGTATCCTACCTTATATTAGGACAGTGAGTGTTTTTAAATAACTTGGTTAAGAGTTCATAAATCTTAGAATTATTCATTTTATTACCTCTAATCTCTTTAGATCTCTTAAAGCTGTTTCATTTAATCCAAATCTCCAATGAGAGGTTAGCACAAAACCTATTTATCTAGTAGCTGACTTTTTAAATGTTACCTTTATGTATTATAAAAAGGTAGTATATATGTTTTTTAATTTTGAAGTATTATGGGGGTACAGATGTTTTTGGTTAAAAGGATCACTTTTGTAATGCTTCAGTCAGGCTTATAAATGTGCCAGTCACGCAGACAGTGCTCGTTGGACCCATTTAGGTAGGTTTTCAAACATCCTGTCCTCCCCCACCTTGATTTATTTCCATTGAGTTATATAATACTTCCCCCTAGGCACATGTGTACTCATCAGTTAGTTCCAATTTAATAGTAAACGTACTGTTTGTTTTTCCATTCTTTAGATACTTCACTTAGGATAATGGTCTCCAGTTCCATCCATATTGTTGCAAAAGGCATTAAGTCATCATCCTTCATGGCTGGGTAGTATTCCCTGGTATACATACACCACATTTTGGTGTGAATTGATGGGCATTTATGTTGATTCTGCATCTTTGCAATTGTGAATAGTCCTGCAACAGACACTTGAGTGCAAGTGCCTATTTGATAAAATGACTTCTTTTTGGGGGATAAATACCCAGTAGTGGGAGTGATGGATCGAACGGTAGGCCAACTTTTAGTTCTTTGAGGAAATTCCGTAATGTTTCCATAGAGATTTTTAGTCCCACCAACAGTGCATAAGCATTCCTTTCTCTCTTCATCCATACCAGCATCTGTTGTTTGGGGACTTTTTAATAAAAGCCATTCTAACTGGGGTAAGGTGATATCTCTTTGTGGTTTTAATTTGCGTTACCAGATGATTAATGATGCTGAGCATTTTTATATAATTATTTTCTGTTTATCTTCTTTTGAAACTTTCTGTTCGTGTTTTTGCCAACTTTTCAATGGAGTTGAATATTTTTTCCTAAAAGTATGTATTTATTTTTAATTTTTTTATTTTAGCATATTATGAGGGTGTAAATGTTTCCGTTACATATATTGCCTTTGCCCCACCTGAGTCAGAGCTTCAAGCATATCCATCCCCCAGACAGTGCTCACTGCTCCCATTAGGTGTGAATATACCCATCCCCTCCTCCCCCAGTCACCTGCCCAATAACTGATGAATGTTACTACTATATGTGCACTTCAGTGTTGGTCAGTTAAGTCAGTTAATACCAATTTGATGATGAGTACATGTGGTGCTTGTTTTTCCTTTCTTCTGATACTTCGTTAGTACAGTGGGCTCTAGCTCTATCCAGGATAGTACAAGAGGTGCTAGATCACCACTGTTTTTTGTGGCTGAGTAGAACCATGATATACATATAGCACATTTTATTAATCAACTCACGTATTGATGGGCACTGGGTTGTTTCCACATCTTTGCAATTGTGAATTGTGCTGCTATAAATATTCGAGTGCAGATGTCTTTTTTTATAGAATGTCTTTTGTTCCTTTGGGTAGATGACCCGTAATGAGATTGCTGGATCAAATGGTAGTTCTACTTTTAGCTCTTTGAGGTATCTCTGTATTACTTTCCACATAGGTTGTACTAGTTTGCAGTCCCTTCAGCAGTGTGTGAGTGTTCTATCTCTCTGCATCCACGACAACATTTATTGTTTCTGGACTTTTTGAAAAGAGCCATTGTCACTGGAGTTAAGTGATATCTAATTGTGATTTTGATTTCCATTTCCCTGATGATTAGAGATATTGACTATTTTTTCATGTTTGTTGGCCATTAGTCTGTCTTCTTTTGAAAAGTTTCTGTTCACGTCCTTTGCCCACTTTTCGATAGGGTTGTTTGGTTTTTTTCTTGCTGATTTTCCTGAGTTCTGTATAGATTCTAGTTATCAGCACTTTATTGGATGTGTGGCATGCAAATATTTTCTCCCATTCTGTAGGTTGCCTGTCTGGACTCAATTGACAACTGAATATTTTACTAGTGTATGTTAATAGTTCCAGTTAGTTGCTGTGTTAATGACATTTTCTCCTAAAGTGAATCCTCATCTGATAATTTCTGTGTGTGTTTATTTTTAAGTAAAAATACTTTAGTGTGCCAGTTAGTGAATAGTTTGTGGTTGCACACTGCATACTGCCTTCAATAATTTAGGAATAACTATCTACATGTGGTCTATTTAGAAGTAGTACTTGAGAGCACTAATTCCACTTCATCTTTTTTTGTTGTAGTTATTTACATGAATAAGTTTTAAAGGCTGCAAGCAGGAGACTTGATTATGACCTTCATTTAACTTGTGTCATAACTTATTCACGTTTTAAAGTATTTTTATAGACAACTAGTAATACCTTAATACTTCAATCCCAGAAACAATCATTGAGTAATATTAGTGTTTACTTGTAAATATTTTTATTCTGTATGTTTATGTATTCATGGGAAGAGTTCGAATGGGAAGAGAGGAGCGGGTGATGCATGATGCTTGGTATCAAGTGTATATGTCAATGTTTACCTAGCTTTCTTTCACTTAATAGTAGATACTGAGCATTGAATATTTTGAAAAATATGCATAATTGCCTTAGTGTCTAAGTAGAGATTTGTATTTGCACTTTTATTAGGATTTGAATTAAAATTTATTATCTGTTGTATATTTGTTATACATTCTAGGTGCATCTTAAATTAATTTTCTGTTGTTATACTCCAGGGATAGGTTTTGGGAACCCTTACATACCCAAATCCTCACATACTCAAGTCTTGCAGTCAGCCCTGCAGAACCTGAGTGTAAGAGAAGTTGGCTTTCACTATGCACAAGTTTTGCATCTCTCAAATAGTGTAATTTTAATCCACACTTGGTTAAAAATTTGTGTAAGTGAACCAGCACAGTTCAAACCTGTGTTGTTCAAGGGTCAACTGTATTGCCTTCCTATAAATTACTAGAACTGACACTTAAAATGTGTATACTTTAAAGCTCTTGGTATGTGTTATTGATTTTATTTATTAGCCGTTATTTTTGAAAGTCATATGTAAAACTATGTAATACCATATATATGAGTATGCGTGCTTAAAAAAAATTACCAGAAATCCTTCTGATAGTAACATAGAAATTTTTCTACTTTTAGATTTATATAGGAATCCCTATATGTTCAAAATATTGAGGCAGATCAATGTTTTTAAAAGTCCTTAATATAAATTCTGAAGATTAAATTTTAATATTTAACTTATATCAATATTAAATATATAACTATTATTTGATCTTTACATTGGAACAAATATATTGCAGCTTGCAAATTTTGTGACCACTCATCAAAATATATAGTTTTTATTAATCTTTTACTGATTTCTTTAGATTTTATGTATATAAAAATACTGTCTACAAATAATAATTTTGTCTCCTTTTCCATTCTATTTTTACATAATCTAAATGCTTTGATTTTTTTGCCAAATTATATTAAAGCAGAAAAATAGCAGAAGACAACCTAATATGATCCCTGAGTCTAAGTTGTTTCTAGTATTTAACCTGTTTTTTAAAAGATAAATATTTGTATTAATAGCTGTTACATATTTTCAAGCATTCCACATAATCTATTTTTTACATTAAACATTAAAACAAAATTTTCTTTGAAATGATGCCAACTACATCTGACACATAGAATGAATATAAAATTTATTTAATTTTTTCATGAAAGTATCTAGGTCTCACTGCTTTTTTCTTCTAATCACTGTCAACTGGCTATTGGGATTTACTACTGATATGCAAAAATATGCCAAGCTAGCCCTTTCCTTTTAGATTTTTAAATCTCCTCTCTGGAAACTCTTTATGAATGTTTGACAGATGATCATATTGTTCCATGACATTGACTACTTCTGTATAATTAATGGGAATAAAAACCTCTTGAAGTGCATAAAATGCTGATTATTGATTAGTAGAAGTGCCAAATCAAGTAACACTTTTTTGCTTTTATTATGTTACTTTATGTGGCTTGCAGATGGAACTAAGTAAGTTACTTTACTTGGCTTGCTTAAGTCATGTGGTGGGAGGATAGATTCTCCTTAAAATAACTACCACTAAATAATGAATTGACCAAAATTATAAAAGTGTGCATAACTATATCATCTGCAAAAATATACAATTGAGCATTACTTAGAAATTTTCTAATTTAAAGTTAAAATCAACAAACATTAATTTTGTGGTTATTTGGTACTTTGTAGTACAAAGATCAATAAAACTCAATGCCTTTCCTTTAGTACTTCATAATTTTCTATTTTAATTTTTGACATATATTGTTTTTTTATCAACTTAATGATGGTTATAAATTGCTTCCTCATATGGTTGTAAGCTACTGCTGAGTTTGAGATAGAATATTTGCCTTCTAAGGACTATAACAAAGGTTATTGTTTATTCATTTATAGAGAAAATCTTAACTTGTCTGCTAAAATTCTTTAAATATTCAAAATCTGGAGACCTTGGTCTTTCCATATATTCCACTTATGCGACTACACTTATATGTGGATTAATGGCTTCTTTAATATACTCTCTGCAACTTCCCAGAGAGCTTGTAGTAATTTCTTTAACATAATTGATTAGTTCTGCAATACTTTGATTATGTTTTTGCTGTTTATTCCCTTTTATAGGTGAAACTGGCACTTAAATTGACTTTCTGATATATTCTTTAAAACTGCGGTCCCCAACCCTGTGCCTTGGACCAGTACTGGTCCGTGGCCTGTTAGGGACCAGGCCGCAGTGCTCCACCTACTCCCGCCCATCCTGCACCCCCAACATCTTTGGAAAAATTGTCTTCCATGAAACCAGTCACTGGTGCCAAAAAGGTTGGGGAATTGCTGCAATATACATTTTTATATTTAGTGTTCAAGTCTTTACTCTTACTGTTTAGATGTACTATACAATAATATTTGTATATTTATATTACTTGTCTATACATATTGCTTGAGAATCATTGTAGTAACCGGTGCCTGGAGAAGTCTTTTTTATCAGGTAATTGGTTTTTACCTCATGATTTCTAAATTCCAGTAGTTCAGTTCTTCACTGTATTAATACATTGCTTCCAATCGTTTAGAGTGCTGGTGAATTTTATTTTAAGTCAGTTAATTCCATTGATTGTCTTGCCTTTTCTCAAATGCCTTTAATATGAAGAATTACATATTCCTCATTTCTGTTAGCATTTTCTTTCAAGTACTAATCCCATGAGATCATTTATTCTTTGTACCCCAGGAGAGAAAGAAATGTAGGGGGAAAAAAAAAGAATTAGCAAAAGTGTGATTCTTAACACTTTGAGAATACTAGTAAAACTATATGGCCATGAGGTCAAGTGATTGAAGAGACATGCAGAGACTACAAAATCTTCCTTAGCATTCTAACTTGCTGTGTCTCAGAAAAATAATGTGTGTAAAATAGAATTTTATCCATAAAATTAGGGTAATGGGAAATATAAAGTGACATTTGCAGCATTCTTAATTACTGTCCTGGACATATAAGTACCTAGGATTAATTGAGAAATTTAAATGTTAAAATAAAATTAACCCTTTTCCAATGAGATTGCTTTATTGCAAAGGCAACAATTTGGAATGAAATGTCAATAAACTGAAAACTTATACGCCTAGGCATGGTATGATTTATATTAGAATTTTGTTTCTCATTTTTTTACTTTTTCCTTTGAGTTTATCAGTTGCTGTGATTTAGGGTATGTTTAATTTAGTAGGATGTTTAATTCTATGATGAATCTTTGTTTATAATTCTGTAAGTATACTTAAAAATCTCATTGTTCTAAAATGGTTTAAAATACCTTCTGTTTATTACTTTAATGAACACTTATACAAACTACAAAATGAAGGCACTACTATTCTAAGAAGATTCTTTGATACCAACCAATCAAATTAAAGGAATTGAAGATTTAAAGAACCATGATATATACTAAGGAGAATATTATCAAATTTAACATTAGATGATACTTCTCAAAGAGTATGAAACTTAAGAGATTAACACATTACACCTTTAGGAAAGATTATAGAACAATAATTAGATACCCTATTTTAATATATAAGGCAAATATCTGTTATTGGAAGTTAATTTTTTCAAATTTTCTTAATGTTTAAAAAATTAAAGGACCTTTTTTATTAATGTAAATTAGAATGCACTTAAAACTTCAGGGCATTGCATTATTTTAACTAGGGATATCTTTTTTCACATTATCTAGCAGATTAATACCACTCACCTGAATGTTCAGTAAATAGAATTGTTAAGCAATCTTCTATAAATTGAAACACTTCAGAGGCACTTCACAGGTTTTTCTCTATGCTAACTAGATGCTTAAGAGGCAATTTTAGTGTATCCAGAATTCCCTTGACTGTGTCAATCAGGCCTGGAAAATGGTTTTCTAAATCACTTTCTCATGTTCTTTTTAAATGAAAACACTATCACTATCTTAATCTATAAATGTAATAATCATTTAATCTGTGAGGAAGACAGTTCTTAAAATTGCTGTTATTTTTGCCTTCTAAATTCTGTTCTCTAAAAGCAAAACTTAAAGGCAAAAGGAAAAAGTAAAATTTTATTTAACTTTTTAATAAGTAATTTCGTAAGTTACATAATGTAATAATTCATTTAATACAAAGGGCAACACTATTCTATTAAAGACAATATCCAAAATTTTCTCCCTGTATATTCAGTTTTTATATAATCATGAACTTATAATGTTGCAAATGGTCTTAGAGATCCTCCATTCCAGTCACTAAAATCATAGATGGAAGAAATAAATCTGAGAAATTAAATGAGTTTTCCAGGGTCTTTAGCCAAGATTTGAACCAGATCAAAACTGGGCTACTAGTTTATGAACATTTTATTAGATTTGTGATTTGCATTCATAACCTCCCTGAAAGTCGATAGTAATAAACACAAAAGTTACAGCATACACACTCAGAACACATAGGCATATGCAGGCACATTTTCACCCACATTCGCTTTTTGTATGTGTTTTACTGTTTTAATAAAAACCTCTTGTCTTTGGAGGTGTCCGTTATAACCTATAGATACTGGTGAATTAGAACAAAAAAGATGTTTAACAATGACATGTGGGAAGTAACTGATTTATTTGAGATAGGATTCCAGAAAGGGAGTTACTTATCTAACCAAAACCAACTACAAAAACCAAAAGCCACATCCACTGTGAAAGTTAATCATACAAATTGGGTCATTCCTATCATACCCCACTGAAACAGAGTTGAGCAGTCAGGGCATATAACATATAACATTGCTTCAAAAATATAATTCTTTACAGGCCAGGCTGCTAAAACTTCCAGCTACAACGATAAGACTAATTTTATCCACAGACATCTCTCACCAATCAAGACTTGACTGCTTTTCTTCTTCTTGACTGCATTATACACCCAAATAAATACCTATATGCATGTGTCCATGTACTCACATTCAGAATTACTATAAAAGCAAACGAACAGCAACACAAACAAATTTCTCAAATTGATGCAATGAGGAAACTCAACCCAATTTCATTGATATTAGTCTTCATCTATTTAGACCTGAATATGGGAAACTTAGGGAAACCAATTATTGAGCACTTACAAGTAGGTGGTAAAATAAACTCAAATTTTATGGTGCATGAGCCCATAGCAATGACATCTGCTCTTTAATGCCCAACAGGGAAAAAACTCATTTTATTTTCTCTGAGAACATTTTTCTTCAAAGTAGCTAAACATTCAATGGAGTTACTCATCCTCCTCTTCGTAGTTACATCAGGAGGACATGATTTATTAAAAAAAAATAACCAAAATCTCTCATTGTGAAGCACACAAGGAGTGGCACTTGCAGAGGAATATAAAGGAATTAGGTGCTCTATATTTTGCAAACTAAGTTATTAGGGTGTAAATAAATGCATCACCTTTTTTTATTTTAAAAATATAATTCTATAGTCTCAATTCCATCTCTGAATCTTCAAGTCTGAGGATTTACTCAACACACAAGTTGCTAATCAAAAGATTTGAGATTTAGTTGGGTTGGTAGTTTGAATTCTTCAAATAATGAAATATGCTATAAGATTTATTTTTTATAATAAAATACACTATAAGATACTATAGAATGATAAATATTCTATAACACAGTGGCTTAAAACAATAAACATTTATTACTGTTCCTGATTTTAAGACACAGCGTGTTATTTCTGGTTTCAGCTAAACTCACACATGTGTCTCTTGCTTTGTATGTTAGGCAGACAGGTCCCTATTTTGGCTGAGGTCTTTCCTGTGGTTGTGAGTCAGCTGGCTGGTAGGCTAAGCTAGGATAGCCTTGGCCTGGACAGTTGGGCTTTCTACCACCTGGCTTCTTAACCACTAACGGGCTAACTGAAGCTTGTTCACATGACGTTGACAGATTTCAAAAACAAATGTTCAGGAACTCTTGAGGCCTAGGTTGGAAACTGTCAAACTGTCTTTCCACTGGGAGACTGAATATACAACCTATAGTGACAGACTATATATAAAAATAGAACTCTGACCTGCTTTCCGCAGTAACCAGACCAGGAGGTCTAACTACTATCTCTACCAACCAGCTCAGGAAGCCAAACAATAATGCCGGTACCAGTCAGTCCCAAGCCCCAATGGCAAAGGACTTGACTCTTTAGTCTTCATCCCTACTTTCAACTGAGGACCAACTAGAAAAAGCAAAATATGCACCCCTAACTAATCACATAGTATGCCTTGTTTCTAGGCTGCCTTCCTATGGCTTCCCCACACCAACAGCCTCCAAGGCATACTCAAAACCTTCCCCCTCTTTTTTTTTTCGTTATGGATTTCCCACTTCTCTGCCTGCCTTTGAGTCTCCACCAATATGCAAGTGCTGACTCCCTAGGTATAGCAAGCTCTGGAAAAAATAGACTTTGCTTGTACTTGTTTGGGTGGTCAGGATTTCCACACCACCTTGTTCTCTTGGCCAAAGAAAGTCTTGAAGCCAGCCAGATTCACGGACTTGGGGAAGAGGTTCTACTTCTCATGGGAGTAGCTGCAAAGTCACATTTTAGAGAAGACATAGATACATGGAAAGGATATCTTGCAATTAATCTACCACACCTGCCTCTGTGGGTAAAGAATTTACATTCAAGTGATACTGAATTCCTGGTGTTCAATTTTGTTTAGCTAGATCCATCAATTAAAGGAAGATAAAGATAAATCTCTCTAATTTTTAATATTTTAAGAATGCTTCAGATTGAATCAGCAAATTTTGTAGTTTTCTTACCTTTCTTTTTCCTAACAAAGTCCCTTAAATAATTTTACTATTTTTGAGAAAATAATGATTCTCTGTAAAACTCATTGAGTGAATTTAAAGCAGCAAAGGGAATGCATTGAAAATTAATGCTAGGATATTGTTAGTTCTTAGGAGACTTTGTCCCAATCAAGCTTCATCTTATGGCCTTCTAACCTGTTCCCTAATAGACTGCCCTTTCCGTGTATAACAGATTTTCATGTCATTGAACTGATATCTTGTAATGAACTTTGATTTTGAGCTTTGAAAAAATGTAATAAGAACTAAAACCTTCACTGAGCAATTTTGTTACTGGGTTCCTACAGCACCTACTGCCAGAAACAGGGAAACAATTTTCTGACTGATTTGAAAAGCTATGAGAAAGAAAAAATCTGAAGAAACAGCACATCTTCACAAATTCTTTCTTCATTGTCTAAGTACAGTTAAACTTTAATGAAATGGGAATTTTTCAGAAGTCTATGCCTCAGTGAAGACATCAGTCCATTTCTGTCTGGCAAACTGAGATGTTATTTGCCCAAATTTATCTAATAATGTTGCTTATATTATAGGTATACTAGATTTACAAGACTCATACAGTTTCTGGTAATTTGCCTGAAATAATAAACAGAAAACATTTTATGCATAAGGTAATTTCTGGGGGAAGATAAGAACAAATTTGTAAGCGGAGATAAAGGCAAAACACCAAATTGCTGAAGTTAACTATAAATTCTGAGAATCGGACAAAACATGTTTGCTGTGTTATATACTCTGAAAATGTGAAGTTTAGTTTGAGGAAAAAGCAATTACCTCAACCCTTTGTTACTTTCTGAGTTTCCCTATGACTTGTATTTTGAAAATTTACCCTGTTAATAGTTAAAAATCCTGTTTGTAAACTGCAAGTAATGGAATGTCTCTCCATGGTCTTTTTTGCTTCATATACCAGATCTCCTGTAATCTTAAGTTTACCCTGCATTTATAATTGTATTTCTCATTGTCAGGTCAAAATAATGCCACAAAAAAATGAACAAGTTCATTGGACACACATATACATGCATTCTTTTAACAACCTTAAATAAAATGTGTTGCTTGTCCTTGGTGCATTCTTTCAGCACTTCTATTTCCAGATAATTCTTGTTAGCAAATGTTTATTTTAATGTGGTTAGAACATCAACACATTGTACTTTTGTTTGTATAGACTCCTATATTACTACTTGTTCTCTTTATGCTATAAAAATTCAGGTGTGGCTTATTATCCTGGATTAAACTTGAACCCATTATTCAAAGTGAGGTGACACAAGACCAGAAGAATGGGCCCCACATGTACTCGCCATCAAATTGGTACTGACTGATTAACACTATGGTGCTCAAATGGTGATGGTGTTCACTAGGGATTTGGGGAGTGGGGGGTAGGCCCACATCTGAGGGATGTGGTGAGCACTGTGGAGGGGAGGGGCATGCTTGAAATGTATTTGGGGATGGGAATTAGGGGTTCTCAATAGAGGGAAGGAAATCTTCTAAAACTGATTTATGTGAATAGCTGTATAACTTTGCAAATTTACTAATAACCATTTAATTGTACACTTAAAATGGAGTAAAGGCATGATACGTAAATTATACTTCAATAAAGAAGAAAAAAAAATCAGGTGTGTTTCTCATTTCCTT